>QEPC01015241.1:1191704-1229806 GCA_003113815.1 Sphenodon punctatus
CTGCCTGTAGAATGGCAGATCGAGTTTAAGATTGCACTGCTGGTTTTCAGGGCCCTGAATGGTTTACGTCCCGACTATAATTGAGATCTTCTTCTGGAGTCTGCACTCAGGAACCACCTGCTGTTTGGGGGTTCCACCATTGCGTCTTAAGTCGGTGGGCGATCAGGCCTTTGCTGTGGTGGGTTCCTCAGTGTGGAACTCACTCCACCCAAATATTCATTTCAGTTCCTCCCTCCTTACCTTTAAAAAGCACCTGAAAACATATTTATTTTCTAGGTGCTTTTAGGATCCACTGCTGGTCCCCCTTAATGTATTTTGTCCTCCCTTTTTCCTTCCCCTATCTTACAATTTTAAAATATTCTTTTAATTATTTGTTTTAAATTGTTTGTTTCTAGTGTGCTTTTATGTAAAATGTAAAGTGCTCCAAGTACCATGTAGGCAAGCGGGTGCTATAAAAATAAAATAATAATTATTATTATTATAGCAGAGGGTTCATGCCTCTCTTCGAAGTGGCATTCCTGTAGTTATAAATCAAGCCTAAATATAGGAACATCTGTTCATTTTGATTTCTTAAATGCATTTGATAACACCTGAGTTACTTACCTGGATGTGCCACTTTAATGTAGTTATATCACCTGGTTTACCTATTTACTTACTTACCTGTTAATGTAATGCTCTGTTAAGGACTACTGTTAAAAGAAAGGAAAAAGGGGAAATTAATATTAATGCTGTATCTAACATTGTCAATTGCCCAATACATTGCATCTGTTAAACAGTCTTTTGGCAATAACAGGGTTAATTTACAGTGTAAGTCATGGGTGGGAAGCTGCTCTGTAACATTACTCTCTTCAGGCCTCTCTAATGGAGTTTTCTGTTGACTGTGTAAGCCCTGGGTATGAAGCTGCCAGTACAGAATTCTCTGGTATGAGCTTACCTCAACAAAGGATTGTGAGGGAACCAATCAGGAATGTAGGAAATTGATTTGAATGGTTCAATAGAATGGGAGACATCAGAAATGGAGGGAAAAGAAAAGGGTTTGCGTGCCGTCTGCAGAGGGAGATGGGGGATATAAACGGTGTGCCTGAGGGTTTTGTTCTGCTTCAGCGAGAGGGCTTGGCTGCTAACACTCATGCACCCCAACGAGGCCTAACTGGTTCACTGGTTAGGAATGCCCTCACAGGGGAAAGGAAGATCCTGCCACCATTGTGACCTCTGTACAGGAGCTGAGTTTGCTGCAATAGCAAAATCACTATTTATGCAGTAAATCTGATGGTCTGCCTCTTCTTTCAGCAGTGACAGGCATGCTGACTTCGTACACAGAAGCTTCAGAGTTCCCACTAATAAGCCGCAAAGGTCCCTAGCAGCAACAATGAGCATTCCACAAAACATGTAGGCTGGGGGTGAGAGGTATAAGAACCATGGCAGGCCTGTGGGGGGGGAAGAGCACAAATGTCGATTCTTCATTTCTGTATGTTGTTCTGTTCTCTAGAGAGCTTTATTTAAAGTTAAATTAAAGTTTAAATCATTATTATTATTATTATTATTATTATTATTAGACATTTATAAAGTGCCAGTCGTATGACCTGGTGCTGTACAGAACATAGAATTAGACGCAGTCCCTGCCTGTGGCTTACAATCTAAAAGACAAAAACAAAGGGGGGGAGACAGGGAGAGGGGACAGTGGGGGGAGGAGACAAACAAACATTCAGGCGGATGCGAAATCCCAGGTGCGTGTACTTGGCTTGGTTACAAGGAAGTTGGTAGCAGCAGTCAGCAGAGGAGGGCCGACAGTAAGAGTAAGGGGAAAGGCTAGCGGGTATTGGGAAAGGCAGCATGGAAAAGGTGGGTCTTGAGGAGGGATTTGAAGGAGCGGAGGGAGGAGGCAAGGTGGATATGGGCAGGGAGGGAGTTCCAGGCGTGGGGGCAGCGAGGGAGAAGGGACGAAGGCGGTTGGGCGAGCAGGAGAAACGAGGGAGAGTAAGGGTGGGTACAACGGAAGAGCGGAGAGCGCGTGCAGGAGTGCGTAGGGAGACTAGGTCCAAGAGATAAGGGGGAGCTTGGTCGTGGAGCGATTTGAACGTGAAAACCAGGAGTTTAAACAGGATACGTTCAGGAATCAATAGTTTCCGTGCTTATTGTGGGAAAGGTGGGAAGTTTCAGGGAGCAGGGGCAGTGGAGAACGGCGATATAGGATAGTGATAACCTGCTTTGGGCGCTGGGGATGGGAAGAGGGGGTGCAGGGAAGGGGGTGGCCCAATGGAGAATGGCAGTATGGTATAGCGATAAAGCTGCTTTGGGGGCTAGGTGTTGGAATCACTGTCAACACAATAGAACATTCCAAGCCTAGAACATTCCAAGGAGCAACTGCTTTCGACTCCTCTCTCCACTCTTACTTTTACAGGTGCCTTAAAACCCCAATGCATGCCAAATTCAAACATGCATTGTCCCAGCTTGTCCTGGTTTGCAGCATGTGCCCAACACTCTCTCTTCCAAAACCATTGCTGTCTCAGAAGCAACTTCAATAGCTTTATTGTCGCTATGACCATTGCTCAGAACAAAAGCCAGGCAACCTCCAGCACCACTACCTCAGCTGTGCATTCTCAGGCACTCTACCCACCGAAGGTGCATTCCCTGGAGGAAAGATGAGATCAAGGCCTTCATCGCTCTGTGGGATGGGAGGGGAGTAGAACATACAATCCAAGCTTGTAATGTGCTACCGCAATGAAGCTGTGTTCCTGGTGATCTCTCTCCAGATGGGGAAACTAGAATTTCAAAAGGACATAAACCAGTTAGCACAATTTTGGTTAAGGGTGGTGTCCATTTTTACATGCGCAACACAGCACAGCGGCCATTTTGTACATGCAAAAGGATTTTAAATATTTTATTATCTCTCCTGAGAACTTGTTCTGGGTGAGAAAAAGGGTTATTGTACATGTGCTAAATGGCCACTGGACTGTTTTACACATGTACAAAATGGCTGCCACCATTTTGGTTAAGGGCAATGGCCATTTTTTGAATATGTAATGTAAAACCGTCTGGCCATTTTGCACATACACAAAACAATCCAACAGCCATTCTGCACATGTACAATGATCTATTAGTAATTATTTTCTCACCCAAAAACTTGTTGCAGGCAAGAAAAAAGTCACTGTACATGTGCAAATGGCCAAACTGATTTGTGCATGCACAAAATGGCCACCTTTAGCCAAAATGGCAGTGACGCTATTGCTACCATTTTGATTAAGGGCGGAGGCCATTTTTCACATGCGCAAAACAGTCCGGTGGCCATTTTGTACATGCGCAATGATTTTATTTTTAAAAAATTTCTCACCAAGATCTCAATGAAAAAGTCCTGGTTCTCGGTTCTGCTTGGGTGTATCAAGAACTGGGATTTCAATGAGACTCTAGTTTTTTCAAGATTTTGTTTCAGCCCCAGTTATTGCCCTCCTTGCAGGCTCTCAGCCACTGTTGCCAAGTTTGCAGTTAGCTCCTGTTTTGCAGCCAACCCACAGTTTACTGAGCCTGTTTGACTTTAATCAAAATGAGCCCCAGTCTCTGGGGTCCAATCAGTCCTTCTCCTTAACTGCCCTGGGAACTTTCCTTTTTATCTCCTGCTGCGTTTAACAGCTTCCCCCACAAACGAAATGGTTTCCTTCCTTTTTATCCTGAGCGTACTCCAAAAGCTTCCTCCTCTGATACCTGCATCTGTGTAGCCCCACATCCAGAACCATCCTCTATTGCTCCTGGTGTCAGCACTTCATGCAGTCACTACTTCTTAAAGGACCAGACCCCTATTACTGGCCACAGTCTTACAGGCACTTTTACTACCCGCCAAAAGCAAAAGAAGAAAAAGAAAGTCATGGGACCAAAAAAATAACAAAAAATAACTATAAATCATACCCCTGTGAATGGAGCATCAAACTTTATTTCCATCATTATAATGATTTGTATAAAAGATGTGTTTTATTGCCTCTCATTATTTGTGTTGAATAGCAAAATACAAATAGTCCTACTGGCAGAATCAGGGTCTTAATACTAAGTATTAGAATATCTAAAACCTTATAACTTAGAATTTTAAAATTAGTTTAAGAGACATGACAAATTCAACTGAGAATCAGACTGGATATTCAATAGAATTGTCTTCACTTTTGTATCATAAGGGAATGGGAGCACGATAAATGGTCTAAAGACCTCACATCTTCCTAAACCAATATTTGCTACAGATTTTAGGCATCAAATGGCCTGTATGGATTGTATCATGAGCTAACTGAAGTTGGTCTCATCTGCAATAATGTCAAAGAACAAGCTGAAGACAGAGCTGGGCAGAGGATGATTATGGAGCTTTATTCTCCCCTTGGAATCAAAATCAATAGTTACAACTACTACTACCACAAATGTGCGAGTGTGTATGTACATATTTATTTATTTAAATTTCTTACTCTGCCCTTCCTGCTAAAGTTTATATAGATGGATGGATAGGATAACTGTGGAACAGGATTTTAATTACTCCAAGCACAAGTGTGTATATATATATATATATATATATATATATATATATATATATATATATAAAACCAAACAGAAATTGCTTTGTGGCCACAGTATTAACTTGTCTGTAGAATGGCTTTGTTTAAAATTTAGCATTTTCTTGTTATTGAACATATTAAAAACAAAAGTAGATTAATCTTTATGGAAAGTACAGCTTATCTGTAATGGCAATTCGGTAGCTTAAATGCCCATGGCATCCTTTTCCAGCACAGAAAATATACAGCTATTCACACAGTAAAGACATTCTATTATCCCTTGGCATATTAATCCATTGCAAAAGCAGAAATACCATTAGCTAAACTAAGATAAGTGTGACATTGTCCAATGAACCCTTCATTCAGAGAACATATCTATTTTGGGGAAATCATAAGGCTGGAAAAAGATAAAAATAAAAGATGAGCTACTGTAGGTTCTCTGTCTGCTAATTTACAAAATATTACAGGAGCCTACTGCCTTTGGTTGTAACCAGCTTCTGTTATAAAATCCTATTTTAGTCTCTCTTCATCTCGAGCCTAGAAAACTGCTTTGGTCTGAAAATTGGTTTACTAGTTTTTCATACTATTAAATATCACAGAAAGCTTATATATGGACAGTGTTGGGGGGAGGAATGCTACAATTAAGAATTTATTTTCAAATGTGAATTCTTTGATTTAATATTGTTTCTGTTGATGTCAATGCAAAAATTTTCTGTTGCCTTAATGACAATAAGATCAAGATGTGTTTGAGACTATTGCCTTTAATTAGTTGGTCACACTATAGAAGTAGTAAATTATTATTATAAGCATTTATATAGCGCAAGCAATGTACCTGGTGCTTTACAGAAAGTAAAATAGACACGGTCCCTGTCTGAGAGCTTATGGTCATGTTGCAGCTTAAACTAAAATAAATTTTATATCAGGACTCATTCTGTGCGGTTGTTTAACATACATTTGTCACAATCTCAAACTTTAAACAAGCTAGGATGTGTAATCATTCTACTTTATAAACTTGGATCAATAGAAAAGATCAATGAGGATTTACTAGGTCCAGTTTCTTGCTCTTACAGCAGAGAAAGTGCATGTCAGGCTCCGGGGTCGGAGCCTAGGGAAAGGACGGAAGGAAAGATAAGGAGGAAAGGCAAAAGGGGAAACACGGGATTAGCAAGGAAACCTCTCAGCCACTCTCTGATATCCAGGAGATAAAGCACTCCGCATAAGTACCAGTCAAGCTGGTCTAGGAAGGCATACGACTCATCATCGAGGTGGAGGATAGGGAAAAGAGACACAGGACCGGGAACTGGAAACAGGGATCAAGGGATCAACACGGGAAGCGTGAGGCACTCTCAGACAATGAGGGATGCCAGAGGCAAGGGGAGCCAGAGGCCGAGGCAACGAGGGAGGCCAGAGGCGAGGGAAACCAGAGGCCGAGGCAACAAGGGAGACCAGGGGCGAGGGAAACCAGAGGCCGAGACAACGAGGGAGGCCAGGGGCGAGGGAAACCAGAGGCCAAGGCAAAGAGGGAGGCCAGGGGTGAGGGAAACCAGAGGCCAAGGCAAAGAGGGAGGCCAGGGGCGAGAGAAACCAGAGGCTGAGGCAATGAGGGAGAAACAACAATAGGGAGGCTGGCAGGGATAACCAGAAGCTGGGAAGCTGGAGGGAGTAGGGCAGCAAGGCTGCAGCACACGAGGGGAACAGGGATCACATGTAACAGCAAGGAAAGAGGTTTCACTCATACAAGACACACAAAGGGTTTCACAGGACAAGAGACGCACATACGCAGAACACAACACAGTCACAAGGAAAGTGACAAGGCAATGCTGCACCAGCTCAGAGGCACAGAAACCAACTCGCGGGAAGAGCAGGGAACAAAGGGAGCAACAGGGAACTACCAGGAACAACTAGCAGAGTGGGGAAATCTAGACCTAACAAGGGAGAGAGGGAGGGGAATTCCCACACAAGGCAGACTGAAGAAGGAGACAGAACTGGCTAAGAGACAACTAACAGGTGAACAGGAGTCACAGAGACAAGGGAAGCAGAGGTACCAAGAGGGACAGGCAGGGGCAGAAGGAGAGGGAAACCTGAAAGTACACCAAAAACACAAAGGGTGACGCAAGCAACAGGATCACAGCCAAGAGTTGATATCCCACCACTTGCAACTGTTCCCATCAGGCCTTTTATATTACTGGGAACCAATGAGGAGTCCAAGGGGGAGGAGTCACAGGGCGCCAGGTAGACAGTAGGAGCGTGTCAGCAAGTCCAGTTACCCTATAGTGCTGGGGAAACTTCCCTACCTGCCAAGGTCAGCGTTGTAGGTTCAAACCCACACCCTGACAGTACAGCAGTTAATACAGCCAAGCTTCAATTTACAAGACAAAGAAACAGGCCCAGCTTGCCAAACAAAAGAGGTAAGGTTATTGTTAGGGGTGTGCACCAGGGCCCTATTTCATTTTTCGTTATCATTTCGTTATTAAAATGTGTCATTTTCATTTTTGTTAATAATCAAAGGTTGTTTTTTGTTATTGTCATTATCGGTAACAGTACCGATTTGAAACAAAGATTTTGTTTTTGGTATCTTTGTTGGTATTGGTATGCACACAATATCTCGTTTATATATATATATATACTTTTTTACACGGAGGTCACTCACCCATAAACACTCACGGATGGGTGGGAGGGTGCCTGTGTAAACGTCCACAAGTGGGTGGTGCGCATGCACCACCCACTGACACCCACCAACACCCATGGAGCAGCCAGGAAGGAGCCGGCATGCTCCGTGGGTGGAGGTGGGTAGAGATGGGTGGAGATGGGTGTTCAACACCCACCCGTCCATGTAAAAACCAAAACACCCACGGGAAGGGGTCGGCCGAGACCACAGAGAGATGGCTAGAGAGGCCACGTAGGTGCCCCCAAGCAGACATGCCCACCTGGGGAGATGCTGGCCACCTGGCCGGGAGCCCTTAAAGGAGAACCAAAACATGCCAGCGGTGCACTGGCTTCCAAAATGTCAGGATGGAAAGCAACCGACAAGACGAAGGGAGCCAGTGCTGAGACATGCCTGGGATGGGCCAGGGTAAGCAGAGGGACCCAGGGACGCCCAGGGGAGGGGGGCTGGCCCAACAGGCCGGGGGAGGGGAGGAGGAGGTAGGAAGGATGGCTAAACACAGCACACCTGTCCTGTCACAGGTCCGAGGGCATACCGGCATGACCACAGTGCCCACATCCCCCCACCCCACCCCACCACAGCCACGGGGCACAGGGAAAGGAGTTCAATGGACAACGAGGTACCCCAATAACCCAGAGAGGGGGGGCCAGCACGCCAATTCCAGAATCCAGCCTGAGGGAACACAGGGCGGGCAGTTGACAGCGAATGGTTCCCCCGTACCCCCAGGACAGGAACCAGACACAGGAACAATGCACCACCAGGGAGACGGTCGAGAAGGGCCTCCGTGACAGTCAGATAAGCCAGCTGTGTCCCCCGGGAGGGAGTGGGGATGGATCCCCCAAAGGGAGCGGAGGGTGGCTGTGGGACAAATACTAACCCCTCTGCAATACCCCCAACAGGAGGTGACCAGCTCCACTGTCACCACAGCTACCGGGTGGGTCCCAAGCAGCCAAGCCAGATGGCCCCCTACACGCAGTACCCAAAAGTGGGAGCCCTGGTCGAGGCAAGAGACCAGGGACTTTACACATGCGGGGGGGGGGGGCGGCAAAAAGGTCTATGAAGCCATCGCCCAGGAGATGCAGTGGCAGGGGTACAATAGGGATGTCATACAGTGCATTCAGCAGGCAAAGGACTTGAAGTCTGGATATGAGTATATCAAGGACAACAATCTCAAGTCCGGCCATGTAATGCGTACAATGGAGTTCCACAATGAGCTGGACCGCTTTCTCTGCATGGACGGGGATATACTTGCCTCCTGCTTACATGGCACCGCCTTTGCCAGGGGCAGATGATGGGCACTTAAAACACCCCCCTGCCTGGCCCCCCCAGAGCAGGGGGAGACCGCTGCCCCTGGTGAGGCCAGCCAGGATGTGCGAGGGGACAGCCCCATCACATAGGGGGAAGAGGCGGCCCGGGGATCCGCACACACAAACATCGCCCTCCGTGTGCGCCCACAAAACCCACAAGGTGACAAGCCGTGGGGACAGGGTGTGCACGCGGAGCGGACGGAGACCTGGGACACCTCCCAGGATGCGGAGGACGATGATCCAGGTAGGAACACAACCAGGGCCTGGGGGGTGGGGGCAGGGGGAGGGGCCATGGGCACAATGACCAGAGCCATAGCCATCCAGCAGGGATCAATTGATGGATCCCTATTCCCATTACAGCTCAAGGTGCCCTGGAGGTTCACAAGGAGGAGGTCACAGAGGAGGAGGTGGTCAAGGAGGAACCAGCAGCACCCGCAAGACCTGGGCACCAGGACACTGATGGTAGGGCACAACACAAAGGGGTCAGGTTGTGGGCGGTGCGCCACCGGCAGTGCTGAGAGGAATCGGGAGATGTGGGCCCGGAGGAGGAGAGAGGACCTGGGGAGGGAACTGCTGGAGGAAACCAGAAGGTTGGCCAAGGTGCACTCTGAGGAGCTAGCCTTCACCAGGGAGGTGCAATGAGAGGAGCAGGATAGGGACCGGGACATCTTGGCAGCCATGCTCAACTGGTCCTGCACTGAGCACCTGTGGGATAGGTGCCAGACTGCCACCCTCCACCGTGAAATGCAGCTCAAAAGAGCTGAGAGGGCGAGGGGCCATGTCGTGATGGAGGGGACCTCCTCATGGGCCCTCGACCTCATAGGGGAGGCTGTGGGGCTCCTGCAGAGAGAACCCCAGCGTGACATGAGTCCTCCAGGCCCAGATGCAGGGGTGGCAGCTGATTACCACCGGGGCACCATCCCACAGGTGCAGGTGCCCCCTCCCCAGCACTTTGGCCAACCCTGGTTTCCTCAGCGGTACCCCTTCCCTGGGCTAGTGGACAGGGTCCCACTCCCCCACATAGCCCCACAGCAACAGCCTGTGGGTCTGCCCTTCAGGCCCCCTCCCCTCCTGGTTCCTCCACAGCTGCCTCCGAGACCCCTCCTTCAGGAACCACGGCCTCCCCTGATCATCCTGGAACCTCCAAGCGATCAACCACCCATGCTGGCTGCCCCACAAGCTCCAGTAAGCCGGACCACATAGTAGTAAGCAAAGGGGGCGGGGCTGGAACGCATTGCTACCTGCACAGGGTTGGGCAAAGGGGATGCAGCATGGGGAGACATGGCAACACCAGAGGCCCATGGAAAGAGATGTGGTGCAGGGGTGCCAGTCCAGGAAGCATCGTAACCCTTACCTTATGTTCCGACATCGCAGGGTCCAATATTGCAGCCTGGAGCAGAGCAGCTAGTGGACCACGGAGAGCCCAGGCTGTCAGGCCGTCGCTCCCAGAGGACAGCGTCAGTGAGGGCCTGCAGGGGAACGAGCTCCGGTGGTGCACCGAAGCAGGTACGGGGAAGGCTCTGCAAAAAGTAACCCCCCTCCTTGTACAGTCACTCTAATAAAACCATGTTGTACCGTACCTCTGTGTCATTCGTTTTGTCAAGGGGGGCCCCATGCTTGGGGAGGGGTTGTGCAACCTGCAGACGGGGGCATTACATGTGCAGTACAGGAGCGGGAACCATACAGCTATGGCCTGTCAGGAGCTGCTTGGGCAACAACAGACCATCCATGGCCAGGTACAGGCCTGCACATGGATAGCACTATAGCACCACCCATGCTAACAGACAGCCTGAGACGGCCTGGAGCATGACACATGCCATGGCTACAAGCCACTTGGTGACCCTGTGGCACAGGATATGGGTCACATAGGACTGGGGACCCCTAGTACCCATACAAGAACAGACATGGGGATCACAGAACATACATATCCATATTTATTTGGACTGGTTACTCAGTCCGTTGAAGTGGGGGGGGGGCAGTCAACAGGAATGGTTAGTTGTCAGCCATCTGGGCAACTATGCGCCTACACAGAGCATCCCGATTCTCTCTGGATATGCGTTGGAACGCCCCACCCTAGACATGCTGGTACAGGGGCACTGGACCCTCATGCTGTACCGGTGGGGGGTTGTCAAGGGCAGCTCCGCCAGTCTCGCATATATTGTACAGGATTCAGGCCGCCAGTACAAGGATGGGGGTATGCTCTAGATCGAACTGACCCTGTTCTTGAGTAGGTGCCAACGCATCTTGAGCTGACCAAATGTCTGCTCAACCACGCTCTGAGCAGACAATAGGTGTTCATTGAAGAGCCTGTGCTCCGATGTGCAGGCCACGGGATAGGCCCTCATGAACCATCACCACTGGAGCCATGGAGACCCCCTCAATCACCTGGTACAGGTTGGGGGCAATCTCCCCATCGAACATGCAGATGTAGAAGGGGGAGGCCCGCAGAATGCACGCATCATGGCTCCTCCCTGACTGGCCGGTGTACATGTCAGTAAACAGGCACCTGTGATCCATCCACAATGGCCTGGAGATTGATGGAGAAAGCCTGCTTCTGGTTCAGATAGTCCGTCTTGGCATGTGGGGGCTGGATGATAGGGATGTGGGTGCTGTCTATCGCCCCTATGCAATGGGGGAAGCCTATGTCTTCAAAGCTGCGGATCACAACCTCTGGATCCTGGAGCTGTATGACCCGCTCACGTAGCAGCTCCACAATCAGGTCACACACATTGTGGAGTTCACTGTTAACGCTTGCGGTCCCCACTCCAAACTGCTCCCCAATGCTCTGACAGGAATTGGGGGTTGCCAGCCGCCACACAGCCATGACCAATCGCATCCCTGGCGGCAGCGGATACTGCATGTTGGTCGCTCACCTCCGGAGATGTAGATTCAGGAGCTCTCCGAGCTGGGTCAACAGTTCATGTGGAAGTGGTCCTGTCATTCCTCGTCTGTCCAGGTAACCAGCATGTTCTCCCACCATTCATTGGTGCATGACCACATCCAATTCATCCTCTGCATTGGGACAGTGACACAATGGCCGTAAAGGTTGAGAGGCCACCGGGAAAGGACAAGCCGCATGTCCTGAGACACTGTTGTGCCGAACAGGGAATGTCGGTGAGCAGCCACCCTCTGTGCCCACCACAATGATGCTGCTCAGCGCATGTTGGCCGCTTACCTGCGCCGTTCACCATGGTTGTAGAAGTGGGGCCCTGGAAGTAGTAGCTCAGCCCATTGGTGGAACACCTGGGCCAGGATCATGAAGCAGGAGGCCAGCACTGTTAACAGGATGGCCCACTACTCAGGGGGCTCATCAAGAGGCACCATGGTACCACCAACAACACCCACACACAGTGGGAACCCACCACCCAAGCCAGTGATGGAACACCACATCTACCCTACTGGCCGGTACGTGAGAGGGTGGTCTGGCCCTCGCCCCGTGCAGCTGTGACAGTGCCCTCTGTAAGCACCCGCCCTGTAACCAACCTGTGTACTGAGCTACCTCCCGGGTGTAGCCTGTCCCTCCAACCCCCATGGCCTGTGTGCCCTGCACACCCACACCGTGCCTCCCACATCCCCTGTCACTCAGCAGCTGTCCCTATCAGAGCCTGGCCTTGAACTGCTGACCTTGGGGGATGGAGGACGTTGTGGTAACGGTTTGTGCCGCGGAATGCCTTGAGACGCAGGGCCTTCCCCCGCCTTCTTATGGTCCCTTCCACAGTTCTGCTGGTTGTGTGTGCCCCACCCCTGCTCACCTGTCAGTCATTTCGGGTGCCTGCCTCCTGACTTCCTAATTGGCCACCAGGAAGTATTTAAGGCCTTCTGGTGGCCCTAGGGAGCTGGCAGAGCAACTGCTCTTCCCAAGGGTTGGTTCGTATGCTTCCCTTGTAGCTGGTGCAGCACTGCTTCGCCTTTTGTCTTATCACCGTGTTGTTGTCCTCTGTGTGTGAGTCATGTGTTTGATGACGCCTGTGTGTTTGTGTGCGAGTGGCCCTCCCTATCCCTTGGTGTCGCTGGGACTCTTGCTCCCTTTGTGATGTGAGGCCTTGTGGCCTTACCCCCTTAGTCTCCCCACTCCAGCCCCCTCCTGTGTGCTCCCCCTCGGAGGGTCTTGTTGCTGGTTCCCCATTCCAGCCCCCTCCTGTGTGCTCCCCCTCGGAGGGTCTTGCTGTTGGTGCCCCATTCCAGCCCCTGCCTGTGTTCTCTCCCTCTGAGGGTCTTGCTGTTGGTGCCCCATTCCAGCCCCTTCCTGCGTGCTCCCCCTCTGAGGGTCTTGTTGCTGGTTCCCCTTTCCAGCTCCCCCCTGAGGGTCCAGTCGCTGGTTCCCTCTTGTGGCCCCCTCTCATTGGTTACTTCCCCTAGTATCCTGCGGTTGACCCCCCTTTAGCTCCCCTGCCTCTGTTTATTCCCCTCCAGTTCTGTTGAGTCCCTTCCAGCTCCCCTGGTTATTCCCTTCCTGCTCCCCGTCACTGTTGTTTCCCTTCCAGCTCTCGGTACCCCATGTACTCAGGTCTGTGAACCCCGATGATGAGCCATACACCTTCTTAGGCCAGCTTGCCTGGCCTTCCTGCTGAGCGTGCAGTCTCCCTGATACCAGAGAACGGCTGAGGGGTTTTCGTGTGGCCTCGGTGGAACATTCCCTGCTACCTCCAACCCTTACCTGTTGATCTGCTCTTCTCTTTCCCACCTTCCACCCGGATCCTTGCCCCAGAGCTTGACAGTCCCAGGGTACTGGGGACAGCTGCTGCAGGTGAACCGCACAGCACTCCTGCCACTCCTGTGCCCTGCACATACACCGTCTACTAGACAACACCACCAATGGTCTATCCCAGCTCTCCATCACGATCACCTAACATACAACACACTCAAACCACCTCTCTATTCACTCCATGCCCAGGTACTGCAACCAGCAAGCATATGTACTCTTGCAGGCCGTGCTGTGTGCACATCGATTGGTGCAGTACCATGGGTGTGTTCGATGCACCTGATAGGGATCCCCCATCGCCGGCCCACCGGCACTCCCTCCCCCCACGGAATGCCTGAACAACTCAGCGCTAGGTCTACCGCGAGCCACCAATGTGGCCTGGGAGGCCTACCTCCCCCCCGTGCCTATGCCATGCCCCCATGTGATCACTGGGCAGGACGCATCCACATCGGCCTTACTTCTGTCACGTCGAGTGAAGGCCACGGCAGTGTGCAACTGTGTTCCATCAAGATACGCTGCATGGAGAGTCTTATTAGCTCCCTGTCAGCGGCGAATGGATTCAATCTCCTATCACGGTATATGTGGGTAATGGGCCATCCATTTGGGGGTCTAGCTTGCCAGCGGCATGCTGGGAAGCTTGGCTTTACCTTCCTGCAACAACCTCTTTGGGGGCATCCAGACGCTGTGGTTGTGCCATGGACCACACAGGAGATCACGGCTGTTCGCCTGGTGGCTGCACATCCAGAGTATGGGCTGGCCCTCCAGGCTGGGCATTCCCACATTGCTGCTGACTACACAGACGTCCTGCTGTGTGCACGTGGCATATCCTATCCACAATCGGACTGCCAGGCCCTTCTTGGGGATCTGGGCCTGCTACCCACTGATGTTGGTGGACCCCTACTGACTAGGACCTGTACCACATATGAACTGGGCGCCCTGCGATCGATGATGAACCTATCAACTGTGAGGGCCGCAGCTGCCACAGGGAACCACCTCCTGCCCCGTTTCATTGTGGATGCGCATATGCATTCCCGTGGCTTCCACAGGGGCCTATTCACCTGGAAGAGTCTCATCCCAGGCCAGATGTTTCAGGGGCACCCTCCAGCCTCTCCCTGAGCTGGGCGTCCCAAACGGCCGTTCCGTCGCAATGTGTTAGTCGTGACCGTGCCGTGGCCTGCCTGCCCCTGGGCATCACTGCTCCGGCCTACAGTACTGTCTCCATCCCTCCATCCCACCATCCCTCCATCCCACAGAGCGCCTCCATCCCTCTTGGAGTGGGTGCAGCAGTGGGCCAGAGTGATGGTTGATGGACCACCTATGGGCCTGTGCTCACCTGTTCACTGACCTCTATTCACCTGTACCCCCCTTTTACCCCATCAGTGATAAAGTTCTTGCCTGTGGCTGTGCCTCCTAGTGCGCTTTTGTGTCACTGTGCCGCTCCGATCGCCCCTCCCTTGGCTGCGGCCTTTTCCGTGTGTGGTTCTGTGTGTGATCCTCTCCCTAGTGGCTACTGTTGGCCTGGTGGCCATGGCACACACATAATGGACTGTCAGGTGGGGGCTACCCATTGGTTGAGCTCCCCGCCGGGGCCACTCCACCTTCCACCACTTCTGGAGCCCCCTGTTGGTTCCCACCATCTGCACTGTTGGCGATAGATGGACACCAGGGGAGACGGGCGGCTGACCATGAGTGTGGGCTATTTACGGGCCATCTATTGTCTGCCCATGTTCCTCCTTGATCAGACTGGGTGGGGTGCTAGCATGGGTGTACCGGGGTCGCTGTGTGGGTTGTGCATGATGTGTGTTTCTTGACCCCTGCTGACCTGCACCTTTTCCATGCACCCTTTCCCCTTCTCCCTCTCCCTTCACCCTTCTAGCTAACCTAGTTGTGTTCCTGGCCATTCTCTGCCTGGCACAGATGGCCGGCCAGCTCCAGCATGCAGCCTTGGAGCTCCGTACTCGGGCATGGGTCTACGACGAAGAGATAAGTGAGTGTGCTTGGGGGGCCTGCTCTCTGGGTGTCTGTTAGGTGTTCCACGTTGTTGGGGCCCTTGTCCTGTCCTGATGGCACCTTCCCTCTCTCCCTTAGTGCAGGCGATGATTGCGGAGTGAACACAGGAGCAGGAGGAGGTTGTGCAGCTGCTTCTGCACCTCCTAGAGAGGGTGCACTGGCTCGACCGTGTCCAGGAAGATCGTTGCAGTTGTGTATAGGGCCAGCGGCACTATTTAGGGCGGGGACCCGCCGCACTGACCAGCTCTCAGTGCTGCCTCCCCACCTTCCTTGAACCTGATTCCTGTCCCCCTCCATTCCTCCTCGTTATTAAAGTTGCTTTGCCTCCATCTCTGGTTGTGTGTTGTGTTTCTCCCTTTGGCCCGGTCTCCTGTGTGGGTGCCTCTTGGTGGTTGTGGCATGGTTGCCTGGCAGGGACTGGTTATCTCATGTCCCCCACCACCTCCACGCCCTCTCCTGGTGTTTGTGCTGCAGTTCTGTCATATCCCTTTGGTGTGACCCTGATTTCCCTGGCCTGGGGTTTCTGTGGCCTCTCGGCTGCCCGTCTTGGTTTCCTTATGTCCCCCTCATTCCTGGTCTCATTCCCCCCCTTTCCCTGTGGTCCCTTCGGCTGGGGGTCCATCCCCTTCACTACTGTCCTGGTGCTGTGCCCCCTCCCTGCCTTTGCGATGGTTTCCCCCTTCACCCACATGCATCACTTGTTGGTGTGTGGAGGCCTGCGGTGGCTTTGCTGGCAGTTGGTGGTGTGCTTTCCCCCCCCACACGCCATTTCCTGTCAGCCCGGCTGTGCCATGGGCTTCCATCCCTGCCACCATGACCTCCTGTGGCCCATTCCCAGCTTGTTTTCTGGGGGCCTGGGACTGGTGTGTGTGGGGCCTCTGCTGGGGGGGTTGGGTGTTTGTGTTGGGATCCCCTGCTGCCTTGGGCCTCTGCCTTCCTCTCCTGTGCCCCTTCCTGCTCCCCCCCTGCTGGGGTCCCCCCTCCTCCTTCACCATGCAGTCCTTCCCTGTGTGGTTGTGGTCACAGTTGTGTGTGGGTGGGTTGTGCTTTGTGGGGGGTCCATGGCACCCGGCTGTCGGGCCTCTGTCATGGGGCTGGCCAGTGTCTGCTACTTTGTGTCTCCTGTCATCCCTGCTCCCTCCTACTCTGCCCGCATGGGCCTGATGGTTCCAGGGCGGAACTGTGTGCCACGGCTTCATCTGCCCTCAGTTTGCCATGTTGTCTTGTCGCTGTGCTGGGCGGGACTTCCCCATCGTTTGTTGTCTCGGGTGTCCGTGGAAATTTCATGGCTGTTTGTTCGGTGTTTCCTGGGGTGGGTGTTTGGCTGATGGGTGTGTGCCGGCCCCTCCCCTTCCATCCCACAACCCCTGGTGGCGCCATCCATATAAACGTTTCCCTGCTCGGCACCACCAGGTATTCACTGGGTGTGCTCACCCACCCATCTCCACCCAGTTCCACCCACTGGGCCGGTGACGGTGTCCGTGTAAAAAAGGCCTATATAATGGAATCTACAGCTAAACACACAGAATTTACAGCTGCACACATACAGAATCTAAACTAAACCTAACCTATGTATAATACAAAATATTATATAGAGAGCAGGCCCCCCAAGCACACTCACTTATCTCTTCGTAGACCCATGCCCGAGCACGGAGCTCCAAGGCTGCATGCTGGAGCTGGCCGGCCATCTGTGCCAGGCAGAGAATGGCCAGGAACACAACTAGGTTAGCTAGAAGGGTGAAGGGAGAGGGAGAAGGGGAAAGGGTGCACGGAAAAGGTGCAGGTCAGCAGGGGTCAAGAAACACACATCATGCACAACCCACACAGCGACCCCGGTACACCCCGGTACATTCCTGTCCTATAATCCCAATATATAATAAAACAACATAGTATCTAAATATCTAATCTATATATATAGAACTAATATCTATATAATATATGGACAGGGGAAGGGAAAAGGAAAACCCAGACATATATCTACTATCTCTAATCTATCTCTGATCTAGATCTAGATATATATTACACACTATACTACCTCTCTCTCTCTCTCTCTATATATATATATATATGTGTGTGTGTGTACAGGAGAAGACAGACAGAAGAAGGAAAAAGGTAAAACAAAGGGTAAAGAATAACAGTTGGAAAGGTAAGGTGGTAGGGATATATGCCATAGGGTGCCATATGGGAGGATTTTTAGTGCAAGCACAAGCAGATTCTGCTAATGCACCCTGACAGAGCAATAGCTAACACAGAACCAGAGTCAAGCAGTCCAGCCCTGCAGTATAAAGGGTTGCAGTGCCCTCCCCCAGAGCTCCCCTGATTGGTTCTGGGAGACAGGAGGCACTGAGCAATCACAGGGTGTCATTCAACTGCCTGGGACCTGCTTACGCTGTTCATTGGTCAGCGATTACATCTATCAGGTCCTTCCCTTCCCTTCCCAGGCCCAGTTCAAGACTTCAACACTGTTTCTGGCTCCGGAGATGTCTGCTCCCTCCTCCCCTTACCACATTTCCTTTAAAAAAACACCTGTCAGGCTGCTAGGCAATAATGAAATCAATAATGACGTTCATTATCGTTACTGATTTCATTGTTTTTTTGTCGTTTTTGTTATTGCAATAACATAACAAAATTAACAAATTTTGTTTTCGTTATTGATATAACAAAAATGACAAGCACACCCCTAGTTATTATCACCAGTTCAACGGGGGTTGTAAGAGTCCCCAGGGCAGGAGCAGTTTAGGGTGTTTTTAGACAAGCGCCTCCCCACCCATTACCCACCCATCATGCATATTGCAGGGCCACATTGGCACCCTGTGCAGGCCTGTGCATGGTGGGTGGGGAAGCCCCCCATAGTACAGCAGAGCAACAGAAAAGTGGTCCCCCCTCAGTCACAGCAGAGGTTTGTGGTTTGTTGCAAGTAGTCAAGGGAAGATTGTAATAAGGGTTTATATAGTAGTAGCTGATCATGCTCAGTAGGCCTGACTAGCGGGAAGCTTCTGAATAGGGAGTGCAGTCTTAAGGGCTCTGTGTACTAGCAGGGTATGCTGGGCCCTGAGGTAAGTACTCTCAGAATTCAGCCCCTAAAGACCCAGGTCCACTCCACACAGGATCTTTCTTAAACAACATGTTCTTTATTTACAGTGTTGGAGTTCAACTTCAGTCCATCACCATCTCAGCCATGTATACAAAAGTCCCCAAAGGCAAGTTAAGAGTGACTCATGACTTGGGCGGGCCCCCTCTGACCCTCCGTAAGCCAGATTCACCAGTCCTTCTCTATCCAGTCCTCCTGGCCAGGCACGATCTCCTGATGCCAATCTCCTTTCCAGTCCTTTAGGCATGTGCCTGTTGTTCACCTCCACTCCAGCCAGGTAAATCCCTCCTGAGCCAGGCTCCATAGAGCAGCCCCCGTGGATGCTGGGCTAACTTAGCCCTGTGAGACAAAGCCCTTCCCAACTCCTGTCTCCTTCACAGCTCTTTCAGGCCTTGGTTGAGGCAGGGCACATATCTGGCGGCTACCCTAGGGCTGGCTCTGCCATGTGGCTGCCCAACTCAGCTGGTTCCCCCCAGACACTCAGCTGTATGTGCTTGGGCGCTGTCTCTCAAGGCACCAGCATTTGTACTCCTCTCAGTGCCTATGAGGGTACAATCCTCTATCCTAGGAGCACCTGTGCCTTCAGGCCGGTGTTACTCCCCTTAAAGGGCCAGTGGCTTTCTTAGCCAAACCCAGGCATACTGCCCTGTTACACTCTGTGTGGAGGATTGCAACAACATTTAGATTACAGGGTAGAGTTAGGATTCTTTGGGTGGTAAATATGCACAGGCCTATTTTCTAGACGGGGTAACTGAACAAACTGTTTGATAAAAGTTAGAAAGAACGCTGGTGTGTATGACTGAAATGAACCTTTAAATTTTGTTTTACTGAATTTATATAGTCATACAGATCTTAGTTCAGTTCCTAACAAAGTCAAAGTTCAGGTACAATCTGCAAAATTCATTAATTTGATGTTCAGTATTTGAAATAATTAAAATGCGTTCATCCAATCAATTAACTTCTTGCATCAGGTGACCACAACCAGCCAATCAAAAGTTACCAAAGTATTTCATTTTTAAATATCTAAACCTCAGGCCCAGGGCCCAAATGCAGCCTGCAACGAGTTTTTATATGGCCCCTTTCCAGCTCCTGGATCTGACCCCTGGATCCAGCACTGAAGAACTGATCTCAAGATAAGAGAGCAGAGATGAGGACTTGCACATAAAGATAGGGGACAGATTCATGGCACAGGTCCATAATTTGAACCCTCCTTTTATTGAGAACACCACGTAAGCACCCTCCTAACTTCCATGTGGTCCTTGGAGCCTGTACTAGTTTTCCAAGTGGTTCCTGGGAGGGAAAAGGTTCCCCACCCTTTATCTAAATTAATATGGACTACAAAAATATGTATCAAATTAAGACTTTGTTGATTTGCTGAATGTCAAAAATCTCACCGTTCCTTTGTGAAGTAAGCAAATGCAATGCAAATTTAAAATTTGAATGCGCCAATGTGGATTTGTAAAACCTGTAGAGTATTCAAATCACTTTGAATATTCATTTTAACTCTCCTTGTGGTGACTCAATATGAACTATGGCATACTTTCCATTAAACTATGGTGTTGCATACAAACTGCTTCCAATCGCTGAAATAGGTGTGGGCAAACTTTTAAATGGACTAATTATTATTCATTAATTTTTCTAATTTATATTAGAGCCCGCAAGGCTCAGGGCAGTTTACAATCCATAAAAACAATAAAATTGTTCAAAATAAAATAAAGGCCCACATCCCTCCTCTCAAACTTCCCCCTCCCCCCAGCCCTACCCAGAAACCCACCAAAACCCTATTTATCCCTGTCTCCCAAATGCTCTTCCAAATAAAAAAGTTTTGCATCAAAAGGGTGATTCCGTGACGGGGCCAAAGCTGTCCCATCACATCTGAAATCACCCATTATTGGGACTCATATTTGTCTGATGTATTAGTTAAAGAACAGAAAGGTGACATGACTGTCAGAACAAATATTATGATGATAACCCTTGGATGTAGGAGCAAGAGAACAGAGTATTGATGCCTAGTTTGAATTTGTATAATTATGTAACATTTCCCCCCATCATTCATAAAGATAGTAGTCTGCTGTGCATGCTTGCAGACTTACTGAAATGTAGTGAGCTATGTTGACTATACATCGAGTGAGCCCATGCTTTAGTCTCCAAAAACAATTAATAGCTTGCCTAGACCTGTTCTCTACTTTAACATCACACACATACATAGGGTGCCTTTAGGCAGAATGAAGTTTTTGTGTTTGGGGGTGCAAATATGTGTATCTGTTCTGTCTAGGCATTGTGACGAATTTCCGCTATGCATTAAACCACTGCGGTAATGTATAACTTTAGAAAAAGGAACTATGTAAAAATGAGGAAACTAGTTAGAGGGAAACTTAAAAGAGCAGTTGCAAGAATTAAATGTCTACAGGCAGCGTGGAGACTATTTAAAAACACCCTCTTGAAAGTTCAGATTAAATGTATCCCACAAATTAAAAAAGGTAGGAAGAGGACCAAACGTCTGCCTGTGTGGCTAAATTGTGAGGTGAAGGAGGCTATTGGAGACAAAAGGACATCCTTTAAAAAATGGAGAGTCCCAATGAGGTAAGTAGGGAAGAGCATAAGCATTGCCAAAGTAGATGTAAAAGTTAAGGCAGGACAAAAAAAAATTGAGGAGCAACTTGCCCAAGATGCTAAAACTAATAATACAAACTTTCCCAAGCACATCAGAAGCAGGAAGCCTGCTAGAGAATCAGTTGGGCCGTTAGATGACATGAGGCTGAAAGGGGTGCTTAGGGAGGAAAAGGACACTGCAGAGAAGCTGAATGAGTTCTTTGCTTCGGTCTTCACTGCAGAGGATGTTGGGGAGATACCTACGCCTGAACCTTACTTTGTAAGTGATAAATTGGAACAGCTGTGTTAGGTCTGGAGGATGGAAGTGGGAAAAGGTTCGGTAAAGGGGAGCACAAGCCTTATGTCACCCTAAAAGCCTCTCAGGATTTTGTAGCAGGATGGCAATGAGCCAAACCCCAAGTTCATCATAGGGGAAGTGAGCAAGAGGCTGTGCTGGAAATTACCACTAGGCACCAGTAGATGGCGGCGGGGCTAACCCAGCAGACACAATGAGCAAGGCTATGGTTGGGAGATACCAATCAGCGCCACTAGATGGCAGAAAGACTAAACTACACACACACACACACACTAGACAAACAGATGGATTACAACAGGGAAGTGGTGTGGAGAGAGAGAGGACTGGGAGTGAGACGACAACAGGTAAATGCACAGAGGGGTTGGGGAACACAAGGAGGGGGCAAGGGAAGCTGAGGAACAGGAGGAGGAGAGTGATGGTAGCCCAGGGGAAGGGAGTCACAGACCCGAGGGAAAAGGACACAACAGGGTAGGGGTTCAAGGAGGGGGAGCACTATCCCTGCAGGAAGGGTAACTCACAGAATCTATGAGGCAGGGAGACAATAAACACAGCAGGACAGGACAAGGCAAGGAACCAAGAAGCACTTCACAGGAGAAGTGTCACCAAGAAGGGCTGACTGAGACTCCTAGGCAATCTGATAGCCAGTAAGGCTTGGAGCATCTGGGAGCCTTATAAAGGATGAATGGGCATCATCATCTTACCAGCTGCTCCTTTACAGTCGCCTAGCAATGCCTGGTATTTAGGAGTGTGGCTTAAAGGGGCTCCGTCTCTTTCTTCCCTGAACTGAGGAGGCAAGTCTTATTCTGTGGACTGGACTGTGACAGTATCCCTTTCCCCCCCCTCCAAGGGTCCCCTACCCTGTCGTCGGGGCCCAAGCTTCAAGGGATGTCGTAGATGGAAACGCTTTATGAGGCATGGGGCTCAGATACAAGGTAAAACTAAATAAATTGATAACTGCAGGAACAATTGTGTTACACTAGGCATCCTTCTAATGAGAGAGAAAGCAACCTATTGCTATCGGCCCATGGAACCCAAAACAGTAGTTTTGCATGTAGCATCGGCAACCACAAGTTTCTCAAGAATTGAGCCCCCCCCCAGTAGGGAATTCCAAATTTTCTGCCGAAACATAATTATTCAAACAAGGGCTTAACACAATAGAGCATTGGGACTGGTATATCTGGGACACAAGTGAAGGAACACTAGTGGGTCTGTATCCTACGGCCATCTGGGCTTCAGCTAAAAAAGGAGGTTGTGTCCTCCAAGGGCCCTGGGAGGCTATCACCTGAGGAGGGGGTATATCTGATTTATCCAGGGAAAGGACCCTAGAAGAAGAGTAGCAAGACTTAACTGGAACCGAACCAACAGCGGCAGTAGACTTACAAGGCAAGGAAGAAGCAGACGAAGCAACAGAGACTTCAGCCTGAGCCAATACCTTGAGCCTGCTAGCAATTGAAGTATCCGGTGGGGTAATTAGCTTCCTCTTGGGCACCTGAATCAAATTAGGATTTCCCTCAGGGGGAGCAGCAACATTCTGGAAAACCTGCGGCAGCAATGGACAAATTCCCATTGTGGCATAAAAATTGGCCATACATACCCCCCATGAATAAAAAGAATCAGAATGGAACAAAAGCCTATCCACCATAGCCGATGTGCGAAAATAGATAACAATGCGGTGTACTCCGCCCCCTTGCCGGGAGATGAAAAAAATGAATAATATGGAAAGGTAGAAAGGAACCACCCAAGATGTCTGAGATATGGCGAGCAATCCACTATTTTGTATCCCATGGAGGAATAACCCAGCCTGCAGGAGATGAACAGTAAAAACCAAGGCATCAGCTATGAGGGAGAGCTTCCGGACCTTAGCTACTTTAGGAACTACAGGGCCAACATAATCTGAGCCATATGAGATAGTTTTTTGGGATGCCTGATCTATTTTCAGGTGCCTCTGCAATCATTGGTCCACTCCCAAAGCCTAGCCAACTGCTTCTGAATGTCCTGAAGTTGGGCATTCAGACCCTCAATCTGTGCCAAACATATTGGCAGAGCATCTTCTACCTGGTGTACATAACAAGGAGCAGGTATCTCTTGGGTTTCAGGAGTAATTAATCTCGAGTTAATAGGGGGGCCAGAGGGAGTATTAGAAAAAAAAATCCTTCTCTATATTTGCTCTAGGGGGAGACTCCAACGCCCCTGGAGCCTCACTATCCTGACCTAGAGGTAAGGGCCACAACTCAGCGGGAGCAAAAGACAACTCCAGTTCCCCATGCCCAGCTGTCAAAGAGTTGGATAGCGGATTATCCCCTCCTACAACTTGGGTAGCTAAGAGTTGTGACTCGATTTCTTCAATTCAAGATTGGAGGGAACAAATTTTATCCCCAGCGGAGGAAGGCAGGGAGCCTGAGGGCAGCTGAGAGGGCCCCCGAGAGTTAGCAGCCAAGGCATGCCAACGTTCTCCCTGCTTCTTAAAAGCCAAGGCACATGCCAATAATGAAGAATCGAGAGGGGCCTGCGGGATTGAATTAGGAATCTCTGACCCAACAGAGGAAAGTCCTGCCCTGGAACTCCCAGAGGCTTGTAACAAGGGAGGACTTGAAGAGCTTGCAAAACACCATGCAAATCCTGCCCTGCATCATGACCCTCAGCGGGAGAATGCAGGGCAACTTGAGAAGGACCAACCCGTTTAGAGTCGGGCGGTGCCGGTGCCGCAGCAAAACAATCCTTGAGTTGTAATTGCCCAGCCCGTGCTCTGGTAGTCACTCCTGGCTTCTTACTCTTCTTAGGCATTCAGGCAGAAGATGACAAAATTGTGAAATAAATTTTAAAAAAAGCTTCAATCCCACACTTGAGCAAAATTGCACCACCAGCCAAAATGTTCCACAGAGTCTGAGCCCTATGCCCGGGCGGCGCCAAAGGTCATGCACACAAGGGCGCGCCCTTGCGTACGCAGCCCTTAGGCGCAGCGCCCTAGCGCGTGCCTCTGGTGCCGCCGGGGGTCGCTGAGGTCTTTAAGCTGTCCCGGGAGTGTAGCTCCTCCCCACGCTCAGCTGCTTCAACTTTCAATCCAGCGCTTAGCAGGGTCCCCTTGGGAAGCGGGGCTCTGGGCTCCCACGTAGGTGCAGGGAGGCACAAGGGAGGGAAACAACGGGTTCCAATAGTAGTGAGAGAGGGCATCTGCAAGTTTATTTTGCACTCCTGGATGGTAACAAATGAGTAAGTCAAATCAAGCAAAAAATAAGGCCCAATGCGCATGGCGAGCGTTGGTAATCTGGGTCGTCTGCAGGTATTCTAGGTTTTTGTGACCAGACAAGACTAGAATCTTGCTTCGACAATAAATTGCCTAGTCATGTCCGGATGTTGTTATAATGGGGCCGATATGAATGCTTGCTTAATGGCATCAAAAGCAGCCTGTTGATCAGGACCCCACAGGAAAGACTTCCCCTTATGTAATAGGTGAGTTAATGGTGCGATGACATCAGCAAAGTGGGTGATATATTCACGGTAGTAGTTGATGCTCCCTAGGAAACGCTGCACAGCTTTTGCAGAAGTTGGGGCTGGACAGTCCTGGATTGTAGCATTCTTGTGAGGATCCATCTGGATTCTCTGTGGGGTGATCACAAAGCCTAGAAAATCTATTATTGTCTGGTGGAAGGCGTATTTGGACAACTTGTAATATAGGTTATTCTCCTGCAACCAGGCTAAGACTTGCCAAAACATGAGAGACATGTTCTTTCATGGAGGGAGAGAAAATCAATGTCATCTAAATAGATGATAACAGAAATATCTAGCAGGTCTCTGAAGATATCATTGATTAAATGCTGGAAGGTGGCCCGAGCATTGACCAGGCCAAATAGCATTACCAAATATTTGAAATGTCTATAGCACGTTCAGAAAGCAGTCTTCCGTTCATCTCCTGG
The DNA here is from genome assembly GCA_003113815.1 of Sphenodon punctatus. NCBI lineage: Eukaryota > Metazoa > Chordata > Lepidosauria > Sphenodontia > Sphenodontidae > Sphenodon > Sphenodon punctatus. The sequence continues at coordinate 1,216,825 of QEPC01015241.1, forward strand.
ACAAATCCTGACTAGGTTGCAAGCCCACATCAGGTCTAGCTTGGTAAAAATCGAAGCCCCCGAATCCTGTCTAGGAGTTCATGAATCAATGGCAGTGGGTAACTGTTATGTATAGTAATGGCATTAAGACCATGGTAATCCACACATTAATGCAATCCACTGTCCTTCTTGGGGACAAAGAAGCAGGGGAAGTTGATGGCCTGATAAACCCTTTCCAGAGGTTGTCATTGATGTAATATCGCAAGGCCTAAAGCTCTGGTTCTCCTGGCCAAAGGGAGGCTTTGTGCCAGATTTCAATTCAATCACACAATCATAGGGTTAATGGGAAGGGAGCTCATCTACCTGCCGCTCACTGAAGACGTGTGCATAGTCTGTAGGAGAACCTTCTAGGGGTGTCGGGTGCAGCAGTTCCTCCAGTTGCCTCTGGATAGAAGTACTTGAACACTGCCCAAAAGGATCTGGACTTAAACAGGTACAGGTACAAAACTGAGAAGGGAAGGACCAGTGGACCATATAATGGATGGATCGTGGCATCATAGCATGGCATTCCTAGCACCACAGGGAAGTGTGGAGAGGCTACCACATCAAAACTTAGCAGTTCCTGATGCCTCCCAATGGTGCACAGCAAGAATCCTGTCTGGGTATCCACTGGGCCCGAGGATAATAGGGAGCCATTGATGGTGTGGATTACTTCTGGAAGTGCCTTAGGCTGCCGCATTATCTGATGACTTCGGGCAAAGTGCTCATCTATGAAATTCCCTGAGGCCCCTGAATCAACTAAAACCCGCACCACAACAGAATGGGACTGAGATATGGTCAGTCTGTTGGGTAGCAAAACGTGGGAACAGCCAGCGGTTTCTGGGGAACCTTGTACCAGGGAAGAGGGAATACACTGCCTCACCGGAGCGTTCCCTCTGGCCCTTTCCGGTGGCTGTCATTTCCCTGGGTCTGCCTGTGCCGGGGTTTCTGTGGACAGGCCTGGACATAATGCCCAAAGAGTCCGCAGTAGAAGCAAAGCCGGGATTTACAACATCTTTCTTTTTCCTCTGCTGATAGTGAACCATGAGAGGCCCCTAGCTGCATGGGTTCCGAGTCATTCAGAGGGACAGGAACAGGGCATGGTAAGGATCCAGTAGATCAAAATGCCAGGGCTCCATATCGCTCCTGCTGTCATTTACGGCATTGTTCTGTCAGGTGATCATCTATTTGAATAGTCAAGGTTATTAAGTTTATCCAGGTTTTGTGAAGCTGTCACATATGCAAGCTGGTCCTTCAATTCGTCATTGAAACATGATTCTGAGTTCCTGATCAGGCCAACCTAAGTCTGGTAGCAATTGCTTAAAGGCTGTAACATAGTCCACTAGAGAGGAACACCCCTGACGAATAGTCACGATGGCAGCTTCTGCATCCCTGGTGTGATGGGAGTAGTCAAACATGGCTTTAAATTCTACTTCAAAATCTGCATAATTTGCCTATAAGGGACTATTTATACTTAATAAGGGGGTAGCCCAGTCTAACGCTGCGCCCGTTAAATGGCCAATAACAAATGCCACCCGTGCTCTGTCTGAGGCATATGTAAGAGGTTGGGTCTGGAAGACCAGGTTGCATAAAGCTAAAAAATGCTGGCAAGGCTTCCTATCCCCATGGAATTTCTCTGGCCGTGGTGCCATAGGTTCTCATGGTACAAGGGCGACAACCCCGCTAGGGGTACATCTTGCTGCTGCTGGAGGTCCTTCACTTGAAGGTCCAAAAAGGCAGTAAACATAGCCTGCAAATCAGAAGAGGAAGGCTCCACGCTGAAGGAGATGGGGAATGAAAAGGAGGGCTGGTTATACTGTTCGGTCTGAAGGGGGGAAGTGGGAAAAGGTCTGGTAAAGGGGAGCACAAGCCTTGTGTCACCCTAAAAGCTCCTCAGGATTTTGTTGCAGGATGGCAATGAGCCAAACCCCAAGTTCATCATAGGGGAAGTGAGCAAGAGGCTGTGCTGGAAATTACCACTAGGCACCAGTAGATGGTTGCGGGGCTAACCCAGCAGACACAATGAGCAAGGCTATGGCTGGGAAATACCAATCAGTGCCACTAGATGGCAGAAAGGGTAAAATACACACACACACTAGACAAACAGATGGATTACAACAAAGCAAGCAGGGAAGTGGTGTGGAGAGAGAGGGGGCTGGGAGTGAGATGACAACAGGTAAATGCACAGAGGGGTTGGGGAACACAAGGAGGGGGCAAGGGAATCTGGGGAACAGGAGGAGAGTGAGGGTAGCCCAGGGGGAGTCACAGACCAGAGGAAAAGGGGCACAGCAGGGTGGGGGTGATATGAAGGGGAGCACTATCCCTGCAGGAAGGGTAACTCACAGAATCCACGAGGCAGGGAGACAGTAAGCATTTCAGGACAGGACAAGACAAGGAGCCTGGAAGCACTTCACAGGAGAAGTGTCACCAAAAAGGTCTGACTGAGTCTTGTAGGGAATCTGATAGCCAGTAAGGCTTAGAGCAGCTGGGAGCCTTATAAAGGAATGGGAAGCAGCAGCATCTTATCAGCTGCCACTCTACAGTTGCCTAGCAACGCCTGGTATTTAGGAGTGTGGCTTAAAGGGGCTGCATCTCTTTCTTCCCTGAACTGAGGAGACAAGTCTTATTCTGTGGGCTGGGCTGTGACAAGCTGTCACAAATCAATGTATGTTGGAGGATGTCCTAGAGCAAATCGACAAATTAAATACTAACAAATCACCAGGACCAGATGGTATTCACCCCAGAGTTCTGAAGGAATTAAAATATGAGATTGCAGACCTACCGTTAGTAATTTGTAACCTATCGCTAAAATGTGCCACTGTACCTGAGGACTGGAGGGTGGCAAATGTAACCCCGATATTTAAAAGGGGATCCAGAGGTAATCCTGGAAATTACAGACCAGTAAGCTTGACGTTTGAGCCAGGCAAAATGGTGGAAACTATCATTTTGAACAGAATCGCTGGGCATGTTGATAAACATGACTTAATGGGGAAGAGTCGACATAGATTTAGCAAAGGTAAGTCATGCCTCACTAATCTGTTGGAATTCTTTGAGGGTGTAAATAAGCATGTGGACAAGGGAAACCCGGTTGATATAATATATCTGGATTTCCAGAAAGCATTTGATAAGGTCCCACATAAGAGACTCTTGAGAAAATTAAAAAGACATGAGATAGGAGGTAGTGTCTTACTATGGATTGGTAACTGGTTAAAGAGTAGGATTGAATGGTCAGTTTTCACAATGGAGAGATGTAAAAAGTGGTGTGCCCCAGGGATCTGTATTGGGACCAGTGCTGTTTAATGTATTCATTAATGATCTGGAAAAGGGCATTTAGAGTGAGGTGATCAAATTTGCAGATGACACCAAGTTATTCAAGGTAGTTAAAACACGAGCAGACTGTGAAGAACTGCAACAAGATCTTATGAGACTGGGTGCCTGCCTGGGTATCTAAATGGTAGATAAGGTTTAATGTGGACACATGCAAAGTGATGCACATAGGGAAAAATAATCCAAACTATGAGTACACAATGCTGGGTACTAAGCTAGGAGTTACCACTCAGGAAAAGGAGCTGGGAGTGATTGTGGACAATACACTGAAATCCTCAGCCCAGTGTGCAGCAGCAGTCAAAAAAGCAAACAGAATGTTAGGAGTTATTTGTGAAGAGATAGAGACTAAAACTGAGGATGTCATATTGCCTCTATACAAATCAATGGTGCAACTGCACCTGGAATATTGTGTGCAGTTCTAGTCGTTCCATATCAAAAAAGACATAGCTGACCTAGAAAAGGTACAGAGAAGGGCAATGAGAATGATAAAGGGTATGGAATGGCTTCCGTACAGAGAGAGGCTTGACAAGCTGGGTCTCTTCAGCTTAGAGAAGAATGAGAGGGGACATGATAGATGTTTATTAAATTTTGAGTGGTGTGGATTGAGTAGATAGGGAATTGTTATTTTCCCTCTCAAATAGTACTAGAACTAGGGGACACTCCATGAAACTAGCTGCCAGCAGATTTAAAACAAATAAAAGGAAGTACTTTTTCACTCAATGCATAATGAACTTATGGAATTTGTTGACAGAAGATGTTGTCAAGGCCAGTAGTATAGCTGGGTTTAAAAAAGGTCTGGAAAAGTTCTTAAAGAATAGGTCCATTAACAGATATCAACCAAGTAGCTTACGGGATGAACTTCTTACTGCTGGGAGCTAGGAGTGAACAACGGGGAATGGATTGCCCTTTGTGACTGTTGGTTCTTCTCCCATGTGATCAAGACTGGCCACTGTTGGAGGACAGGATTCTGGGCTTGATGGACCATTGGTCTGACTCAATATGACACTTCTTATGTTCTTACATGAGCCCCCCTTTTGCCCCTCATAAAACACCCAAGTGCAGCCCGGATCTTTTCCGACTATCACATGGGTGTTTTTTGGACTTTGGAGTCCCCTGTTGTGTCTAAGCAGATGTGGTGTGTGTTTATGCAAAAAATGCCCATAACTTCCTGTTTCTGGTCATAGAGACTAGCATTTTGTAGAAGGGATGCAATGTTACTCTCTGTTCTGTTGAAGTCTTTGGTTTTCCCATGATTCTTTGCGTTTTGAGTCCCCACCCTCTCCCCGCTTAGGAGCAAAGGCTTTTCTTTTGCTGATGGATGTTTCTGATGGGCAGAATAAGAAAACTCGCTCCTTTCTCTCTCTCTCATGCAAAGGGGACTTTGCATACAAGGAGGAGGTGGCGAAGAGGGGAAGCAAGCAAAGGGATTTCCTGGATCCATGTGAACAACACATAGAAAGAACACATTGACAGGGGCTAGGGAAATTATGGGGTGTGTGCACACCCAATGCAGTTAAGCACACACATAAAATGGGGGTACAAAACATTACAGAACTTGAAATTTTTGCACCAGAGAAAAGGAAAAAGAGAGAGTCACTTTGCATGAAATGCACTGTAAGTCAGGAATTTTATTTCTTGTTAACACCTACTTTCTGTGATTACGTTAATGTAACATGATATTGACAAGTACATCAGAAATGCATGCTAGCATATCATACAGGAAACTGACAGGAGGGTGCGCATGCGTCCTTCTATTGGGAGCAGTATTGAACACCCACCAACATCGCAAACACAGGTTCAGTAGAGTGTTACGAGATCGGTGTAAACACCCATAAAACATCCTTTCTGTCTAAAGGCACCCATAGTGTCATGCAACCCAAGATGATAATGATCAGAGAGGTGTTCCTCTCTGCTGAACAGGACCAGACGTTTGTCAACAGAATAGTTTTAATCTTCATTAGTCTTACTTTTTCTAGGATGTATATAGTAGCCTCAAATGTTGTCATTAGGCTGGTTCAGAAGCCAATTTTAATTTCAACTTTGCCATCATTTTTGGTGGAAAGAGAAGTCTTTGGATTTCTCATTAAATTCAGATTTATTGTGCAGTATAGGCCATTTTTACACAACCTGTGGGACAGGCAGCAGGCTTCCGACCTCCTACGCGAGCAGCACCTGGAAAGGCTGGAGAGGACCCATGTCACGCTGGAATGAACCGCCGACAGGGCCTTTAGGCACATAGATACCACACTGGAGGCTGTGAGGTGGCAACCCCAGCATGATATGGACCCCCAAGCTGCGGTAGGTGGGCCGGCAGCCCCGGAACATCAGGTTGCCCTCCAACAGGTGCAGGTGCCCCCTCCCCAGGTCTTCTGCCAACCCTGGCTTCCCCAGCAGGTGCCCTACCCTGGCCTAGCCCACAGGGGTGCCCTCCTCCCCATGGGCCCCATACAACACTAAGGCCCCCCCCCCCGATGGGTCCTGACCTTCCCAGTTCCCCTCGAGCAAGCCGTAACACCACTCCACCCGGGCTACGATTATGCCGACAACAACCCTGCACCCCTAACAACCCCACCGCCAGACCCAGCCACCCCCCAGAGCAGGTAAGAGTATGTGCGGTGAGATACCTGTAACAGGGGAGTGGGCTGACCAGTACCCCGAGGCCATGGGCCAAAGGGAGGGTTAGCAAGGGCGCACAGTATGTTGTGCAGGACAAGAATTGTCCATGCGATGGGCCACCAGCAAGTACACACGGGTACGTGGGGACAGCTAACCACACTGCTATGTAACCCTCTCTCAGGTTGGAGATGCCCCACTGTCTGTGGAGTGGCCCATGGCGGCTGAAGACCCAGGGCCTGCCAACTGGCATTCCCAGAGGGTTGCGACTGAGACGGGCTGGAGAGCTGAACCACCGGTGGTGCAGTAAAAAGGAGTTGCGGGAGACCCTGCAAACACTAAATCCCAACCCCTGTAAATATCCCCCATTAAAAGGTTTTGAGCACAACATATCATGTGAGCGATATGTCATTACAGAGGGGTAACTGAGGGGAGGGAGACATACACATGTTGTGGGGTCCGCCCTCTGTGGTGCTGCACCCAAATGTTGCATGCCTTCCAACAAGTTGCAAAGCTACAAAGGGAACCTCTGTGGAACCACCCTGTGGGATCTGCAATGGTCCCAGAGGCCATGGCGGTGGGTACAACGTGAGCTACTTGCCATGGACAGTGACCACACTGTGTGACAAGTGCTAGAGAGCGAGGAGGGAGACGTCAGTAGCAAGGGTGATACAATAGATTTATTGTGCACTGGTCAAACAAACAACTGTACAGAGGAGGGTGGAGGTGTCCCATAACCTAGGATTGGTACGCTGCTTTCATGACAGCAATGTGCCTGATAAGGGCCTGTCTGTTCTCCTCCGATATCCTCCGGAAGCTCCCCCCGGACATGCTGCTACAAGGACACGGGATCGGCTCTGTGTGTGGGTGGGCGGGTTGTCCAAGGCTTCCCCATCAGTCTCACATATATTGTGCAGAACACAGACTGCAAGTACAAGGATGGGGGTGTGCTGCAAGTCAAACTGACTCCTGTTGAGCAGGAGGCGCCACCTCATCTTGAGCTGGCCGAGGGTCCACTCCACAACAAACCTCGCCGATGCCAGGCGCTCATTGAAGAGCACCTGCTGTGGGGTGCGGGGAACAGGATAGAACCACATGAGCCATGGGCTTAGCGGGTATGCGGGGTCCCCAATAATGACAGGAGTCATGGAAACACCCTCTATGATCCGGCACATGTTGGATGCGATCTCCCCATCGAACATCCTCACAAAGAAGGGGGATGATCGCAGGATCTGGGTATCGTGGAACCTCCCTGAGAGGCCTGTGTAAACATCGATGAACAGGCATTTGTGGTCCACGACAGCCTGGAGGTTCACGTAGAATGCCTGCTTCCAATTCAGATAGTCAGTCTTGGCATTAGGGGTCAGAATATGGGGATATACGTACTGTCGATCGCCCCTATGCAGTGAGGTAAGCCCATAGCCTCGAACCCCCTGGTCACTACGTCCAGGTCCCATAGCTGTATAACCTGCTCCATGAGGAGTTCTACTATTCGGTCCCATACATCGTGGAGCACCCTGTTAACTGTCGTGGCCCCCCACATCGAACTGCTCGCCCACGCTCCTGCAGGAATCAGGTGTGGCTAGTCGCCACACAGCCATCACCACCTGCATCCCTGGAGGCAGTGGGAAGCACATGTTGGTCACATTGCGTCGAAAGTGGGGGCCTATGATCTCACTTAGGTGGGTCAGCAGGGAGCGGTTCATACTGAAGTGATCAGTCCACTCATCATCCGTCCAGGTCTCCAGCATGTTCTCCCACCAGTCGTTAGTCCTCGATTGCATCCAGTTCATCCTGCACATCAGTAGGGTCACACAGTGGCCATAGAGGTTGACAGGCTACCTGGCAAGGACGAGGCTGATGTGCTGAGCTGCTGCTGCTCTCGCCACCAATTCATGCCTGATCTTCACCCGGTGCACCCAGCGCAAGCTCGCCACAAGTCTGAGGTTTGCTAACCTCTTGTGCCATGCAACACTTGTGAACCATGAGGTAAATGGGCGGAGGAGGTCAGCCATTTGCTCGAACACCTGGTCGAGGACCCAGAAGCAGGTGGTGAGAACCTGTAGTAGGGCTGTGCACCCACTCGGGATGTCAGCCTCCGGGATAGCGATCCCACCACAGTGTCAGATCACTGTGCACCACTCAACCCACCAAGTGCCCCTGGCCCAGCCCTCAATCCAGCAATGCACCCTGTGCACCAATACCCTGTCCCCACTGGTCACCCTGTGCAGCACCGGCATGCACACACCCCTCCACCAACTCCTGATATCCCACGCACACAGATACAGGTTCACTCATACCCCTACAGTCACACACCCTCAATCTCCCCTCACACACCCTCCCTTTGCTCACGCTCACTCGCCCTCACATTATAGGGTGCCTGATACAGTTCCTTATAATGTGCACAGTAAGAAGAATAAAAACAATACACATAAATGTCTATATGCAAATGCTAGAAGCCTAAAAAGTAAGATGGGAGAATTAGAGTGTATGGCGCTAAATGAAGATCTAGACATTATAGGCATCATGGAGACATGGTGGAACGAGGATAACCAATGAGATACTATAATACCAGGGTACAAAGTATATCGGAATGACAGAGTAGATAGAGTTGGTGGTGGGGTGGCTCTCTATATAAAAGACAACATTGAATCAAGTACAATTAAAATTTTAAAGGAAGCAAACTGTTCCCTAGAATCTTTATGGATAGCAATTCCAGGTATAAAGGGGGAAGAGTATCGCAGTAGGGCTATACTATCGTCCTCCTGACCAGGACGGAGAGATTGATAAAGCAATGCTAAAAGAGATTACTATTAGACAGGCTACTAAAGTCGGCAACATAATAATAATGGGTGACTTCAATTACCCTAATATTGATTGGGGGAATGTTTCCTCGGGGAGGGACATGGAGGTCGATTTTCTGGATGCCCTAAATGACTGCTTCCTAGAACAGCTGGTTCTGGAACTGTCAGCCACTGCAGCCGCTCCTCGGCCCGGCGGCTGTCCCCGGCACGGAGAGGCCCCACCCCCGTCACCTCCGAAGATGCGGAAGCACCAATCCCGACGTTGCCACCCCCCTCCAGGGGTGCGGAGGATGGCCCTAGCACAGCGGGGGCAGGCTACGTTGCCTGCATGTACAGCATGGCTGTGTGGGGGTGGGGGTGCTCCCACTGTGCCCATAAGGGTGTGTGTGCTCAAGGTGTTCCGTCGCCCCATTGTGTGTGTTCAGTTGCCTCCGGGGATAGCTATTCCTTTCCCACCGTTCCTGTGGCCTCGCAAGGGCATCCTGTGGATGGTAGTCATCATCATGCAGGGCTCTGGCAGCTTACTGGTAGTTGCCTCCTTGTTTACCAGCTAACTGTACTACCTAATAAGCCCTCCACCCCCTTTCTTTGGATGGGTGTGTGCTGCCCAGGGCATTGCCACTGTGTCCAATGTGCAACTCATGCTTCCTATTGGTCCATCCACTGTGCTGCTCCATCCCCTGGGGTGAGTTGCCACGGGCTCCCCCTTTCATTTACCCATTGCATACCCCGGCGAGCATGGATGGGTGATGTGGAGGCAGTTCTCCTGACAGTAAGTTCAGGCGGCTTGCAGTCCACTTCCCACCTGCAGGGCCACCTCTGCTGGAGCACCCCGTGGGGCGTTGCCTGGGTGGCCCAGGGGGTGGGGTCTGGTGTGCTTTACCCACGTTGTGGGTGTCCCCTCCCCCCCCTTGGTTGCTGGTGCTTCCTCCTTCCTTCTAGCCTCGGTTATAATCTTCTTGACTGTCCTGCACCTTGGGGAGATGGCAGGACAGCGTCGGAGGGTGGCATCGGCTCTCTGGGCAGAGGCCCGGGTGTACGAAGCGATCCGTGAGTTGCCCCATTTATGGTAGCCCTCCCTCCCCCCTTTGGTGTGGGACTCCGTGGTTGTGGAGGCCTATGGTCTGCTGTACTGGTGACATCCCTCTCCCTCTCTCCTGTAGTGCAGTCTTTGATCAACGAGCGGACCACGGAACAGGAGGAGGTGGTGCAACTCCTGCTCCATTTGCTGCAGCAGGTGCACCAACTGGACTGTGAGCAGGTGGCTCACTGGTGCAGGGTGCAGGGTCCTTGGCCCTACTGAGGCTGCAGCTCCTGGCCACCGTACCTGTCGGTTGGAGCTCCCAGCGACTGTTGCACTTTATGTTTTGGAATTAAAGGTTGTTGTTTTGTTTTCCCTTGTGTTTGTGTCCTCCTTCCCTGTAGTGTGTCACTCTGTCAGTGCCCTGTTGGGTTTCCCTGGTGTGGTTGCCTGTCTGGGGTTGGTGCTGTTGGCAGGTTGCGTGGGTCTGTCCCTGAGCACTGTATCCCCTATGGTCTGGCACCCTGTTTCCCTGTATCTGTTGCTGTGACCCCTATCTGTGTGGGTGCAGTCACGGATTCCCCACCACCACCTCCATCCCGTTCATCACACCCACTCTTCCCTCTTCCCTCGGGCCATGGGAGGATGGTTGTCCGTCCTCCAGGGTCATTGCCTGACTGGTACCGCTCCCCCCTCCCTTCCCTGTAGTGTTGTTGGTCTCCCCTGTGCTGCTTGCACCCCCGGCTGGTGCTTCATTGCCAGATGGTGGTTTGTGGCCACTTCCCTCATGTTTGGGACCACCTCTCAGCTCTCTGCCCTCGGTTCCTGTCTGCTCCATGGCCTTTGGTGCCTTGGCCGGACTGCCCATCTGTCTTGTTCCTGGCACAGTGTTCTGTTGCCTGGGGTTTCATATGTTTGGTTGTACATTGGGGATCTTTGTGGGTCTATTGGAATGGACCCCATCTGTTTGTGGTCCTGCCTGTTCATGTCAGTGATCATGCTTGTTCCCTGGTCCCCTCCCCCCAGCTGCGGTCTCCCCCACTTCCTTTCCATCCTGTGTTTCCCAGTGTTCCATTGTGCACGGCAGGGGCTGTTTCTCCCTGGGCCCACGACGCCTGGCTGTCTTGTCTGTGTGCCATGACCTGTGTGGGGCTGTTACTTTGTGTCTCCTGTCATTCCAGCTCCCTCCTCCCCCACCCTCGTGGGGTCTGGAAGTTTGGGGGTGGTGCCTGGTGCCACAGCTTCATTTGCCCTTCCTCAGTCATGTTGTCACATCACTGTGCTGGGGGTGTTTTCACTTCCGTTCAGTGTCTTGGCAGTTGGTGTAAATGTCTTGGGTGTTTGCTCGGTGTTTCCCAGGGTAGGTGTTTGGTCGATGGGTTTGTGCTGGCCATTCGCCTTCCATTCCACAACCTCCTGCGGCAGTGTCTGTGTACACGTATCCCTGCTCGACGCTGGAGGGTATGCGGTGGGTGTGCTCACCCACCCATCTCCACCCATCGGCGGCACTGCGGCGTCTGTGTAAAAAGGGCCATAGTTATACCAACACTTTTTTCCAAGGTAAAAATTAGATCTAAGGGCAAATTTCCAGTGGTAACAAGAAACTATGTAGCCTTAAATACAGCCATGAGACAATTAACTGTAGTTCCATTTACCTGTTTAAAAAATAAAAGTGAAAATGGGCTGTATTTTTAAAAGTAGAAGAGTGAAATCATAAAGCTGTCTTCTCAAATAGTTCAGTTTTTTAGTGGAATTGGTTCTGGCAGTTCAGGCTGCAAAATTATGGGACCAGCACCCACTGTTTGGGGTTTTCTTCTATTTGTGCTACAAAAGAAATAATTTTTTTTTAAAAATCAACTTTTTGAGCAGCCTGGTTATGAGGATCTTCTCTAAGAACAAAGATTCCCACTTTTCTCATAGTGCAGGCTACATCTTACTAGAGAGAGTATCTCCTAGACAGCTCTCTTCCTATTCATGGTCATATGAACCATGTTTTGTATGTAATCACACAACGGGTATTTTTAGATATGACGGACAAAAAACCCACCATGCTTAAACCCACCCTGGGATGAGGGATCTCACCCCGGGATGGAGTAAGCACCACTACCGAACAAATGTTCAAGTGGCCAGGGCTGGGGAGGGGGTGGGGAGAGGGCATGGGATGTGCGGATGTGGGTCCACATGACCCCAACCCCCGTGTTCCTCAGCGTGGCCCTGCCTTTTCCCTGACGGATGAGCACGGCAGCCAATGAGACTGCTGTGCCTGCCCAGAACCACTCCAGCTGTGCGCCGGTGCAAAGGGTCATGCACTTGCCCCCGTGCAGACACGCCCACTGGGGGTGTTGCCGAACGTCCAGTCAAGAGCCCGTAAAGGAGGGCGGAACCATGGCATGTGTGCATGGGCTCCCACGATGGCCTTGAGGAAAGCAACTGACAAGACCAAGGGAGCCAACACCGCCCCACGCGTGGGCTGGGGCCGGGTGATAATGGGGACCTAGGAGCTCCCGGGGTGTATGTGCCCCAACCAGCTGGTGCAGGGGGCTGCCACCAAGGAGGTACAGGGGCTGGCGCCCCAGCCAGCCAGTGCAGGGGAGGGGCAGCCAAGGAGGTACAGGTGGGTGGCCCAGTCAGCTGGTGCAGGGGGGGTGCCAAAGAGGTACAGGTGTGAGGAATTGGGGCTGAAAGGAGGGGGAAGCCCATGGACCTGTTCTCCCAGTTGCCTCGTTCACACCAGAGACTCCTGCGGAGGAGGGAGCACACACTGTGACTGTAAAAGTTTCCCTCAGGGTAACAGGTGGCCCAATAAGTCCCGTTAGGAACGAGGCCGTTTCATCACAGGGAAATGGGATCAGTAAAAGTGTGCGCAAGCCCAGCCTGTAGCCCACAGGGGGACAAGGTCCCTGCTCACACGTCCACACCCCACAAAACCCGACACACTCCACCCGACGGTGTAGGGGAGCAGTTGCCACGTGAAGGAAGGTGGGGGGTGGGGAAGAGCCCCAAGGAAGGGGAATGGGAAGGGGGGAAACCCCACACCCACCTAGGGAGGAGACAATCAAGGTAGCCCAGGAAGAGGAGGTAATAGTGCTCACCAACAATAAGATCCTTCACTGACACTCACTTCCACTCCGAATAGTCCACTCGCCGACACTCACTCTCCTCGCACTCACACACACTAAGTCAATCTCACAAGCTCCAA
>QEPC01015241.1:1236792-1251515 GCA_003113815.1 Sphenodon punctatus
GGAGCCACGGAAGCCAAGGGAGTGAAGTGAATCCAGCAAGAGTGAGTGGTCAACAGTATCGAAGGCAGCAGAGAGGTCAAGGAGGACAAGAATGGAATAGAGGTGGTTAGATTTAGCCACAAGAAGATCATCTGTGATCTTAGCGAGAGCAGTTTCAGTAGAGTGAAGGGGGCAAAAGCCAGATTGGAGGGGGTCAAGGGAGGAGTTGGCAGAGAAAAAGTCAAGGCAGCGGGAGTAGACAACAGGTTCAAGAAGCTTGGAAGCAAAAGGAAGGAGTGAGACAGGATGGTAGCTAGAAGGGTCAGAGGGGTCAAGACTGCCATGGGCTGCCTTTGCGTGCTGCAGCTGTGCTCGGTGGGGATACTGTGCCTGAGTTGGTTGCTTGGCCTGGTGCTCTGCCCAGCTGTGGCCTCGCTCATTTGTCATCACCTGTGTTGGATCCCATTAGTCCGGTGTGTGAATTGCGGAGTCCCGGCCCCAGCAGACCGGCCTATCTCAGGCATGCAAGGTCGCTCGCTGCCAAGGGGAGCCTCTCACCCTGTGCTTGTCCCAATCACTGCAGCCCTCCATCTCCTGCCTGTTGCTTCATCAGAGCGGGCCCCACCGCTGTCATGGCTGGTCGTTGTGCGGGGCCCTTGGGTGGGGATGGAGACTGGGAAGGGTGGTCACCCTGTGGGGACATGCTGTTGGGGGCCCTCTGGCTGAGCCCCACCATTCAACTGTTGGTGGGCGACCCCCTGTTGGTGGCGGATGGCTTTTGACTCCTGTTGCAGTACATGTGGACGATGGGACATCAGGTTGGGGCCCCAGCATGCCAGGGGTGTGCCCTTGAGCTCGGCTTCACCCTCCTGCACCAACCGCCTTGGGGGAACCCACCCGTCGTTGTCGTGCCGTGGACTGCTGATGAAGTAACGGCCATTCGCCTGCTGACGGCGCGACCTGGGTATGGCCTCACCCCTGTTGCTGCCCTGTACACTAGCACCCTCCTGTGTGCCTGGGTGTCCCGCATGTGCCCTCGGGCGTGGGGGCTCTCCTATGGGACTTGGGCTTGCTGTCCCCCGATCTTGGTGGTCCACTCCTGACCTGGGACCCTACCGCTGTGGAGCTTGCCACCCTTCGATCGGTGAGGGACCTTCCTGCTGTGCGGGATGCAGCTGCCACTGCGGATCAGCTCCTTCCTCGCTTCCTAGTGGATGCTCATATGCGCTCCTGGGGCTTCCAATAGGGCCTGTTCTCCTGGGAGGGTCTCAAAATGGGGACTCCATCCTGGGAGCGCTCACCAGCTTCCATGAGCTGTGCCGCCCCGCCACCCACTCCCTGCCACCCTGCTGCCCGTGATTGTGCATTGCCTGCCCCCACATGCCGCTGCTCAGTCTCTGCACTGTCTGCTTCCCTGCTGCCGGCCTCATCGTTCGCCGCACCCCATCGCCTCCTCCGGGTGACCGCAACTCCATCCCGCTGGGGTTTCCCTTGTGCCCTCGCCTTCTGGCTGTGGGTTTACCTGTGCACTGCTGTTGTGGTACTCTTGTCTGGCTGTGGTTCCACCTGCACCCCCATGCACTGCCTCTCATTGCTTGGGGGACCCCGTTCCCACATCGCTAATAAAATGCTGTCCTGTGATTATCTGTTCTGCCTTGCTTCTCTGCCTGCATTGCCACCTGGAAGCCCCCTCCCCTTGCTGCCCCCCCTGCCCCCTTCTGTGTGGTTGTGTGCTGGGGGCGTGCTTGGTGTGTACTGGTGGGCACTGGGCCTCAGGGGTGGGAACCGGTTGTGTGGTGTATGTTCCCCTGGTGGCTTCCCCGCTGGGCGCTTATGCCTGGCTGAGCGCTAATGGTGGTATTGGTGGTGGGCGGGAGGGCACCCCCTGGACTGCCCTGTCTGTTGGTGCAGCCCCGCCCCTGCCCCTCCCCTCTGAACCCCTCTGCTGTCGTCCCCTGTTGGTGCTGTCCGTATGCGGTTGTGGCAATGGATGGGCGGCAGCAACAGGGGCGCTGGGCGGCTGAGCGTGAGTAGGGTGTGTGTAGGCCCCGGCTTTTGTCCCTCTGATCCCCCTGGTTCAGGGGTGTAGGGTGCCTGCTGTTGGCATGTGGGGTGTGCCCCTGGTGCTGCTGCTGCCCCCGGCCCTCCCACGGCCCATTGGTGCAGCCATTCCCCATCGCCCTGTCCCTTCTGTCCTGCAGCTATGGTTGTTGTGCTCCTGGTGATCTTGCACCTCGGGGGGATGGTCCTGCAGCTGGAGCAGGCGGCATGGGACCTGTGGGCGGGTGGGTGGCTCTTCGATGCCATAGGTGGGTGTGCTGCCGGCTTGCTGGGCCCTGTTCCTGTGTTCATTGGGGCCCAGGGCCTGCTCTGATGTCTGTCTCCTCTCCCTTTGTCCCATTCAATGCAAGCCATGATCATGGAGTGCACCCGGGAGCAGGGGAAAGTGTTGGAGCTCCTCCTGCACGTCCTGGACTGGCTGCACTGGCTCAACCACTTGTAGGCTGGGCGCTGGTGCTGGGCGCTGGGTCACTGGCCCTATTGACTGGGTGTTGTCCCAGGCCTGCCACTGCCAGCGCTGACCCCCCTTCTGTTGCCCCGTCCCCCTGCTCTGCCCTGGTGATGTCCCCTGTTGCTAGTTCCTATTTTTATTAAAGCTTTTTGTGTTCCTTCCCTGAGTGTGTGTGTTGTGTTTTGTGTTGACCTCTCCCCTTGTCCGGGCACCTCTGGGGGGTGTTGCGGGGTTGCCTGGGATGTGTGGGTGCTTCCCCTCCCTTGCCCCTCATGGGTCGTGTGCCCATCCCTGTGTGCTTCTGTTGCCTGATGTGTGTTTGGTACTCTGCTGGGAGGGGGGGGGCATGGCGCCGGACTGTCTGGGCTCTGTGCCAGGGCTGCGTGGAGACAGCTTCTTTGTAGCAGCTGTCATCCTTTCTCCCTCCTGCCCCACCCACATGGGTCCTGGCAGCTTGGGGGCAGGGTCGTGTTGCGTGGCTTCATTTGCCCTGAGTCGGCCATGTTGTGCCATTGCTGTGCCAGGCGGGGCTTCCCTGGCGTTCCCGGCTGTCCGTGTGCTTCCACGGGTGTTTGCTGGGTGCCTCCCGGGATGGGTGTTTGGCCGCTGGGTGTTTGCCGGCCCTGCCCCTTCCCACAACCCCCCACGGCACTGTCCATGTAACAGTCTCCCTGCTGGCACCACTGGGTGTTCGCTGGGTGTGCTCTCCCACCCATCCACACCCATCGGTGCTGCTGCACCGTCCATGTAAAAATGGCCTATGTGTGGCCATGGGTGGGGGTGTCATGTCTGAAAACACCCAGCATCCCTGTGACGACTACAGCAGGCGAATCAGTTTGCAGACATCTTTTGCAAGATCAGATCATTGCATGTAAACTATGTGCAGAACTGTATTTATCCTTGTCTCTCAGTGACTTTATTGAGAGGCTCAGCAGTCCACACAACTGGCCCCCAGCTTAGATGTTCCTGCACGCTAGTTAAGAGGCCTGCCCTATGAAGGGAAAATGCTTTTTATTAGTGTCTCTGACATTATTGTAATTAAAGCTTTTATGATAACACAGACTCACTGATTAAAAATTCCTAGCTTACCTCTAATTATGTTGAATCACTGATAGGATAATGAGACTTAAATTTCTGAGTGTTTTGGTATGTTTCATTCATAATTATGTCTGTAGTCATGTGCACAGTGAATATGCATGATCCCATTATCCTTACAAAATTAGATCAGCAATAAGGGTATATTTTCCCTCTGCGTTTAAAACCAAATTCATTTACATTATTGCTAGGTCATGAATGTTGGACTGCACTCTACAGTTTTGTCTGACACAACAGTGCCATATTTTTATTTTAGTCATCTCAGCATTATTACTATGCACACAGCACCAAATGGGCTTCCCTGCTCTTATGCACAGAGACACCTTGCTCCCCAAAAGCTTAGCATATCAAATTTTCTCTCCTTCAAGCCGGTAGGGTTTTACCATTGACTTTAACTGAGTCAGAAAGTGCATACGCATGAGCTAGGGAGGGCCCAAGCCTCGTGTACTCAGTAGCAGACAGTTGCTGCCACCATGAGGAGCAGTGCAGACCATCGGCCCCTTGCCTCTAGCCCGCTTACTCTACTGCCCCCAGCCATGATGTGACCGCACGGGACCGGAGGTAGTGCCTGCTGCTCAAAGCCCCACAGTGGACCTAGCTGCTCAGCGGGGCAGATGTGGCCTGGGAACATGAGCGGCAGCACACTACCATGCATTGGGCAACCTTAATGCATTGTAGGGGTGGGACACCAGGTCAATTACCGGGTACCGGATTTACCGGATACCGGTTTTCAAAAAAACGGATTTCCAGATTAAATCCGGTATACCGGTACCGGATTTATTCCATTGATTTCAATGGGGAACTGTCCCCATTGAAATCAATGGAATAAAAAAAATCCTCCCCCTCCCAGGCTGTGCGGGTGGAAGGGGGGACACCCCCCACCCACCCTGCCCAGCCTGGATTTAAACAAAAAAATNTTCCCCAGGAAACAGGTATAGGACCCTTGCAGAGACCAAGTACCTCTGAGCACTTTACTGAGAGGTTTTCCATGACAGAATGTAATCCTAGTTGTAATCAACTGGAGCTGATTCTTATGGATCACCCTAAGTACTTCCCAGTTCCCAGGGATCGTCTACCTTGAGCTCTGGGTGGCGGTGGCGGCGGCGGCGGTCCGGTGGCTTCAGTGCTGGCTGTGGCTGCTGGCTTCAGCATGCTAGTAGGCCTTCAGGGGAAACCCGGAAGTTCCCCAGAAGGCCTACTAGCGTGCTGAAGCCGGCAGCCACAGTCGGCACTGAAGCTGCCGGACTGCCGCCACCACCGCCACCACCGCTCAAGGTAGGCGATCCCTGGGAACTGGGAAGTACTTATGGTGATCCCTGGGGTGGTGTGGTGTGGTGTTAAACCCCCACCCAACCCCAGGGATCAGTCAGTACCGGTACTTACTTACCAGCTGCTGCTGGACGCTGGTGCTGGGCTGGCTCTGGGTTGCCGACGGCGGCCTAGAGCCCGGTAGGGGTCACCAATTTTTTTGGTGCTGGCCAGGCTGGGCAGGGTGGGTGGGGGGTGTCCCCCCTTCCACCCGTGCAGCCTGGACTCGCGGAGGGAAACACGGGGTTTTTTGTGGTTTTTTTTTACATTGCGGCCATTCATTTGAATGGCCGCAATGTAAAAAAAATATCCGGTACCGGGAATCCGGTAAATGGGCCAGTTTACCGGGTTAATCCGATACTGCCGGTACACCAAAATACCGGCAGTATCGGATACTGGATGATCCGATAGTCCCACCCCTACTGCATTGGGCAACGCTGCTATTCACTGCGTCCGCAGCTTTTTTCCCAGAGGACACAGTGCATAGCAGTCAGCTGCTTGTCCTACCCTTCAGCGGGGGGAACATCTGGCGCCTGGAACCCAAAGCACTGCATTACGTGGTTAGGCTGCCCTGAGTGGGGTAAGGCTTCCCAAGACGCAATAGGTGTATCGAGTGGCTGTACCCAGAATTTCACCATTTCAACTTAAATGTCCATCAACAATGAACTCTTTCTTTTAAAAAATCCCATTAAGTCTGATCAGCTTATTCATTGTAGATGATAGGGATCATGAAGTTAGCTAATTTTAATACAGAACTGATGCCAGGTTCTGCAAATGTATTTATCATAGGTGCTATTCTGTGAGCAGGAGGGTGCAGGGTACAAGACCGAGGAAATAAATAAATAAAATAAATATTCACTAAATAATTTTGGAATTAACTTTGTCCCAGGCTAGAGGGCCAAGCAACAAAGCTTATGTACCATTTAAGCTGTTTCAATGGCTGTCCTGAAGATCTCCGCAAAGTTGAATTTTACACTTGATGAATCTTTATTTTAATCTCTTCACAAGCTGATCCTAATGACTGACAATTCATTATGGGTAATATTTTCAAAAGCACTCAAGTGACTTGGCAGCCTCAGCTGAACTCCAGTTGACTTTCAATTAGATTTTGTGACAGTCTTAGCTGGAATCCACATAAGACTGTGCATGGGGTCAAGTATTTGTATTTGTATCTGCATTTGTATTGGTGTTCATTTCTATTGCATGTTCACTGCATTTTTCCAATTGCCCTCAATGTGGGAAATGCAGTGAACATGGGCGTTACAGCGGCCCCTCCTGTGGGCCCCAACACCCCCAGTTCCCCATTGCCCCACAATCCATGTAATCTTTCTGCCAGTGAATCAACCCTGGTGTGACCTTCCCTACGGAGGTTTGATGTTCCACAAGTGTGGCTCTATTTATTCACCACCTGGATCCCTCCCTCAGCTCCAACAGGCTCCTGTGGCTCCTCTGTGTGGTGTTTCATCTCCAACCATGCATGCACTCTGGCCAGTCCTTCTGCTCTCCCAGAAAAGGACCCCCCTACCACCCCATTGGCTAGTTTGCTGAGGCCCGTGTCCTTGGATAAGTCTGTCACTGAGCGGTTTACTTTTCCCGGTCTCGCTATTTTCACTCCATTCATTAAGCAGCCCAAGCTCTGGTTACACAGCAGGTACAATGTAACAGCCCTCCAGCTCCACTTTCAGTGGTTTGCTTACAGTACTGCAACCTCGCTGCCCAGCCTGCACCAGTTTCAAGCTTTTCTCCCACTGTGTCTCAGGTGTAGCCACTCAGATTCAAAACCCCTGGTTCCGTTTGTGCTCCAAATACTGGTGGGTTCTCAGTCCACCTTGTTATAATGGGACTCTGCAAATAGATTATTTTGGCACAGAAATATGGTGAGACACTGCCAGTTTGACAGGGCTATAAGGAAAGGAAATGCAGTTAAAACTGCTGCTAAGTCTGCTACCAATTTAGAGGAGGAAACTGGTTTGGGGGAGGGTGGAGAATACTTCTGATTTAGTGGAGAGGTTGTTAGCTTTGGGAGGGTGGAATGGGGCCTGGGTCTAGCTCAGAGAGGGGTAGCTGGTTTGGAGAGGGGTAAATGGGACTGGCTCAGTGGGATCACTGGCTTGAGGAAGAGTGAGACATGTGTCTGGCTTGGGGGAGGGGAGAATGGGACATGGGGCTGGCTCATGGGGAGAGTGTTGCTGGGTTGGGATGTGGGAAAGGGAAATGGGTCAGGCTCAAGGGGAGTAGCTGACTTGGGGAGAGGGTATGGTGGGACATGGATCTGTCTCAGGGTGGGGGTTATTGGTTAGGGAAAGGATTGCTGGTTTAGGGAAAGGGGAATGAGGCATGGGACTAGGCTCAAGGGAAGTTGCTGACTTGGAGAGGGGAAATGAGGCAATGGGCTGGCTCTAGGGTTACTGGCTTGTGGGAGGCGTCACTGACTTGGGGGGGGAGGAATGAGGTGGCCAGGGTCTCACCATTTCTCCCTGACTGGGCTGGGTTCCGCTGACTGACCTGACTACAGTACTGGAGACAGCAGTAGCCCCTCCATGCGCAAAGAGTTCACTGCAGGTTCCCCAAGACTGGGGGGAGGGTAGATGAGATTCTGCCCTGCATGGCCACCCAGCAGCCATGGATCCAACTGCCCGTCTGAAGGTAGAGCGTGGGAATGCGCACTCCTGTGAGCCATGGATCACCCACTCGTGGCCATGCACGGCGCACTGCTGGGAAATCCATAGTGCTCTGTGCCGACGTTTCTACAACAAACGTGCACAGAGAGGCCTTTTGGGATCCCACAGATCTCATTGGGGATCCAATGAAAAGCCAAATAGCTCTATGGCAATGGAGCCATGGAGCCCCTGCCCATCTGAACTGGGGTGGTCAGTTACACCAGCAGACCTGTCCACCACTCATAGGCACTGTGGGTGAGGGACACGGCTGTTGCAAGTCACAAGAACTATCTCGGAGTGCTGGGGAGCTTCTGAGATTGATATGTCCTGGGTTCCAGAGCGCTCACGCCAGGGACATATCAATTTCAAAGGCCAACCCAGCGCACTTCCCCCTCCCCCATGGTCCGTGTCAGAGGGAGTAAATGGTGGCTTGACTCCATGGCTGGGATAGCCACGCTGGGAGCTGAGTGTTTGAATCCCTCCCCATGCACTTCACCTGAGTGGGTGCTCCATGACAGTGCCAGCCACTCTGCAGCCTCAGACTCACAACCCCAGCGCGTTGCTTGTTTAGAAATACCCTGAGACTTGAACAGAGGTCAGTTGGAGGAGTAGTGTGTAGGCTCCCAGGAATGAAAAGCAACCACTCTGCATTCCAGATCCGTGAAGATGGGCAATTTGTGCAAGTGTGGTGATGGTGGGGGAAGCAAAGTGCTGTCATGTCACAGAAAGATTGGAAGCACCAGGGTAAGTAGTTCCTGCCACTCATTTGGCGAGGCCCTGTGGCCAGCTGCAAGCTGTGTTTGGTGCTGGGGGGGATTGGGGGTGCATTGACTGGAGGAACCTGCTGTCACTCTGCTTTTCCTTCCCCTTTCCCAGGTAATAACTCCCAGGGCGGGGCCCTGTGGCCAGCTGCAAGCTGTGTTTGATGCTGGGGGGATTGGGGCTGCATTGACTGGAGGAACCTGCTGTCACTCTGCTTTTCTCTCCCCTTTGCCAGGTGATAACTCCTAGGATGGAGCTCTGTGACCAGTTGCAAGCTGTGTTTGGCGCTGGGGGGATTGGGGCTGTATTGACTGGAGGAGCCTGCTGTCACTCTGCTTTTCCCTCCCCTTTCCCAGGTGATACCTCCCAGGGCGGGGCCCTGT
Source organism: Sphenodon punctatus (assembly GCA_003113815.1). Lineage (NCBI taxonomy): Eukaryota > Metazoa > Chordata > Lepidosauria > Sphenodontia > Sphenodontidae > Sphenodon > Sphenodon punctatus. The sequence continues at coordinate 1,245,492 of QEPC01015241.1, forward strand.
GCCCGCCAGCCTGAAGGGCGACACCTAAAGGGTGTCGACCGTTGACTGGGGCCGTTTGCTGGGCCGGGGTGCCCGGGGGCCCTTTTGCCAGACAGACACCACAGCAGACACCACATTTGTCATCATGCGACCCAATATTATGACTGTGTGGTTGGAGGGAGAATTGTACTGTCGGGGAATTTGTATCATGAGGAAATTTGGGGAGCTGGATAGGGGCCCCCTTCCTGGTGGAAGCAGGATGGGGGAAGAAGGGAGTAGGTATGAGGTTGCTTGATGTACTGGCAGACTGGAAGGAGGGGTGGGAAATTAATGTTATATATTTTTAGAATGAATTGTACAGGGGTGAGGGGTTATTTATATTGTATTATGTTTTATGTTGAGGTAGGTGCACGCCCTTCCTGGTGAGAGCAGGAAGGAATGGGACAGGATGGAGAGGGTCTTCCTCCCTGGTGGCAGCAATGGACTATGGAATGTATTGATGATATATTGTTTATTAATTGATAGGATTGGATTATGTATAATACATTTTGTTGTTAGTAATTTATTTTGGGTCCCCTGTGTGGGATTTAACCCAGCTCTCTTTCTGTTTACTATGTTATGCCTTTTTTATTTTTGTTGTAAGCTGCCTCGAGTTGCCTTGGCAAGAGAGCGCGGGATACAAATAAAAAGTGACATGAAAATGAAATTAAATTTTGCCCCTTCGCTCCAAGAAGGGAAAGACCCCTCTTCTAGGGTTGCCACTTCAATCATTTTTTTTAACCTGACACTTCCATTTTGGCCGATGGGATTGTCAGGTAAAAAACCCCACCACAGGTGGCAACCCTACCCTCTTCCCTCCTTCCTTTACCCTTGCAATAGGGATGCCCCTCACCCAGACATAACTCTTCAGAACAGACGGGGACACAAGATATTTTTGTTTTTCTGTCCTGCATTTGTGGTTTGGGGTAGAGACATTTGTCTTGGACAAGATAAAGCTTGCAGAGATCCCACAGATCTCATTGTATTGGGGATCCAATGAAAAGGAAAGCCCAGTTCTGGTTTTGGATACAACTGTGAGGTCACTTTATTGAAAATGGCCATGTCCAGCAAACCAGAACTGTCAACTGAAAAATGCTAGGCCGCAGTCACCATGGATGCAGGGTCCACCAGGTCCCACGGCTCACACATGGGCTATTAGGGCCCAATGCCCATTTGAGGACTGCTTTTCCCACCTCACATGTGCTGGCAGCCAGATCCCTCCTTGCACATATGGGTCACCAACTGGGCAGTAGATCTGCTTTTAATAGTCTCAAGCCAATAGGGACAGCCTTAAATCTGTAGTCTACTGTCAAAAGGGATGGACAGGGAAAGTATTTACAGTATCAATGCAGGGTGTTTCAGCCACTAAAAACAGTGCTACCTAAAAATATTTCAATTAATTTTTTGTGTTGGTTATGGTAGTGTTTTGAGTTCAGGTATATTATGACTGATAATGCCTGTAGTGCAGCTTTGCTGTTCTAGTGATGCAAATACGGCATGACTTGGTCACCACTTGTAGTGACTCTGAAATGCCGTGGCTGAATTAGCTGTGTGGTGGCTGCCAAGTAACTGTTGTGTGTGGTAGTAGCAATGCCACTGCAGACTGCAAAGTGACTGTGATGCGAAGTGATTGTCATGTATTCAAATGGCAAAGAGAGGGCAAATTTAATAGAACTTGTTACAAATGAGTGATGGACTGTCAGTTCAAATTTACTCCAAGGTGAACATGATCACAGGGACTGTAATATTACTTGGACTGCAACTATACTCCTTCTTCACTTCCCAGCAGACAGTTCTTGCAGCCCATTTAACTAAATATTTTTAATCCACTTACATTTTATTTTAGGACTAGGCTTACCTATCACCCTAATACTTAAAGTATATGTCATGCTCCTCAACCATCTCATCCCCTACACCAGGGAAGGGGAACCTTTTCTGGCCCGGGGGCCACATTGAAAATTAGTACGAGGCGAGCTCCGAAGGCCACATACACGTTAAGGGTGGGGGTGCTTTACAGGTGTAGCCAAGAAAAGGAGGGCACAGATCTGTGCCGTGGATCTGCCCCCTGTCCTTCTGTGCAGGCCCTCCTCTCTTCCCCGTTATCCTGAGCTCAGTTTTTCAGTGCTTGGGGGTAGAGACTGGATCCACGGATCAGATGCAGGCACTGGAAAGGGGCTACATAAAAACTTGCCAAGGGCTGCATTTGGCCCCTGGGCCTGAGGTTCCCCACCCCTGTCCTACACATTTTGAAAGCCTGGGGAAACTTAACTCAGCCGTATGAACTCAGCACCGTTGCTGTTCACTCAGGTTAGATTTCCTAGTAAACATATTCCTCCTTTAATCAATATGGGCTGCATTCAGCAGGAAACGAGTTCTCCGTGCACAGAGATCACAGCACCACAATGTGCATTTACACTCATCCTCCATCCCCAGTATGGCTGTGGTAAAAAGAGGAACTAAAGCCTACTTTGCTGTAACTGCAGACCACTTATCATGGCATTGTCGATGAGCAATGGTTTGCAGGCCACAACGTGGGGATAGACGAAAGCTCCATTGCTTTGTAATGTCACATGAAACAGAAAGCACAGTGACCAGGCATGAGAAGGTCTTCTCTCTGGACTCAGACATTGCAAGCACGACAAGGCTTATACGACTTCTCTGCATGGGAATCTTCTTGTAACCCAAACTGATTGAGTGTCATGTGCATCTGCTGGCTTCACATCCACATTAAAGTTCTCCTGTTGGCACTCCCTTCCTCCAGAGAGAGCCCTGGCAGAGACTGAAGCCATTCACGCTGTGCAGCCATAGCCAGCCCATGCTGAGCGAGTGCCAGGCTGCAGCCATGGCAATCAATGAGAAATCCAGAGGACTGATAATGGTTCATTGAGCCAAAAAGTTTGGGAATCCATTATCTTTGCATTTTACTACAAAAACTGACTTTATCTTATCTGCCAAAGGCTGGGGAAGTGTATCAGACCAATAAGGCAGAAACGAACAAAGCATGCTATACGTTCTCTATTATGGCCTTCACAACAACAGTCTGGTTGTCAGAAACAATGAATGCAGCCTTCATTCGTTGTGATGCTAACACTGGTCACATCTGGCTTGGCTCCCATTGAGTCAATGGGAACACTTCCACTGAATTCACTGCAAGCTGAAGCACTAAGCTCGTCCAACACATTTTTATAGTACTGGCTGTCATTTGAAAGGAGGTCAGAGGGCTGGAGAGTGAGACCTTGAAGTACAAGAACATTTTAATGACTGAGCTTGCAAGCTAGTTTTCTGGCAGCCTTTTCTTTACTTAATATAGGTACAAAACACCCATTATGCCCTGACTAATTTTACAGTCCTGTTTAGAAAGGATTAAGTGGTTATTCTATGTTCGGCAGTAGCTCACGTGTTTTGCATGAATCAGAGAGTTTTCCCCAGCTTTTCTTGTTTTGACTGCTAGTGGTAACATTCTATTTTCTTTCTTTTATATTTACCTGAAATAATTAGAGCAATCAAGTGCTCTAAAAGCCAACCTTTAAACCAACATGGAAATGGGAAAATAGTGCTTCCATCTGTCATGCTCCCAGAAAACATTTCCCTTCCCTGGTGTATCACTTTTGCCAGAGTTGGGGCAGAGGTGGGTAGCGTGTTCAAGGTATGGGTTTGCCCCTCCCCTCCCATAGCTGCATTCTAGTGAAGAATGACTTTCTGCAGAACAGTTTTTCACTGATCGTTTTGAGTTAAAGTAGGGGAACACTATTGGGGCCAGAGCATGTGTTGGCATCATGTAGATCACTGGGATTAAATAGATTTATGGAAGAACCCTACAGTATGTGATCAAGGGGCAAGGCCCACCTTTCCCCAGGAAACAGGTATAGGACCCTTGCAGAGACCAAGTACCTCTGAGCACTTTACTGAGAGGTTTTTCATGACAGAATGTAATCCTAGTTGTAATCAACTGGAGCTGATTCTTATGGCATGGAAGATTTTTCAGTGCTCTATATGTAATTCTGGGCTTCTGCTAAGGAATCAATATGTGACACCTTCATAAACATTGTATTGCTGCAGCATAAATCAATGCAAACTTAATTTGCATCCAATGGAACTGTTCATGGACCACTGCAAATTCTGTGCCCTGTGTTTGTATTACAACTGAATAATCATGAAAACAAGCTTCTACATTGCCCTTTGTTTATTCCTTTCTAGATTCAGGCTACTGCCATGATTTTCTGATGATCCTGGGACTTATGTAATCTCACAATGACAGCTCCTTTGTTCCTACTGATTTACTCTCTGGATTTTCAATCCTGTGGGCTTTTTCTGTGTTCATCCATAATTGTTCTTTCATATGCAGAATTTCTGGCATCCAGATTCCAAAATATTGTGCAGGGCTTCTTCCTTCGATGTTTCAGGCAGATTTGTGATGTGGATGTCTCTGTATCTCCACTGAATAACTAAATCTTTCAGCTAAATGGCAGCTTTGTTCTTTCAAGCCATGCAAACATTTAAAAGCACAACACAGCTTGGTGGTTTGTTTTTGTTTTAAAAAAAATCCCATTCTGATTTGTTACAGTGTTACTTATTATTTTACAGTTACATAATATAATGTTACATATTATAACAGGAATATTTTTCAGGCAGCGGTAGCTGCCTGAATACTTAAATGTACAGCCACCTTTCATTATAAACAGGGGACTGCTGAAGCCCCGATTTTGTTGAAACCGCTTGATCTACTTTTCTGAAAATTTAACCATGGCTGTAAATTGTGAGGACCATCATATCCACAAAGTTTGAAAAAGATCCATTAGGAAAATAAAATGTTATAACTGCTTATACGTTAATTGCTTGTGGTCAAAATTCACAACGTCCTCGGGTATTTGATTCATCAATATCGCCTCCCCCTGGATGAGTTGAGAGACCCCAAACTTCACAGGCTTTGAGAATGAGATCAATAACAAGTGCTTCTGAAATATGATACTGATTGATGCAGCCAAAACCGAGTTATTAGTGATAAACAATAAATTCTGCTGGTTCGCGCATGCGCACTTGAGCTCCTCTCTCCTGTCAGAGAGCCGGGGAAGCGGCTGGATCCATCCCCCTGTGAGCTCTGTAATTAGTGATGCACTGAGGAGTGGAACTCTGTAAACGCTGACTATTGTAGTCTCCCCCTGGCTTGTGCACTGTGCTGGAAGGCAAGCATACCTTGCCCCCCAGCCCTGCCCTCACTTGCCTTGCTCCTCCTCCAGGCAAAGCAGAGTCAGCACAGCTTGCTGGTGCCCTGGGGCCCTGCAGTTGCATGGCTGGGGGGGCAGACTGCAGCCAGCTTCTCCCCTAATAAGTTGTTCTGCCTCCCCTCCCTGGCTCCTGTCCCTATCCCTCACCTTCCTGTCCCTCCTAGTAGCGGGACACAGGGACACCAATCACGCTGGGAGATAAGGCTGTTTGTTTATAAACAACTCTTCCCCATGTGCTGATCAGAAGGTTGTTGCCTTGTAAAGAAGGTTCTTCGAGATGGCTCCCAACATTCTCACAACTGAGTTGTGCATGCTCATCCTATCCAAATAATAGACTGCATGATGGTCTCGAGCACCTCTAGTATAAAAAGCACTCTCCCCCTCAGAATGACAGTTCCTTTCAACCCTTTCTAGAAATATAAGAAAAAAATTCCATGCGGGCTGGAAGGGTAGGTATTTGTGAGAATGTTTGGACCCATCTCAAAGAACCTTGTTTACAAGGTAGAAACTAGCGTTGGGACCCCGGGGTAAATACTGGATACCGGATGTACCGGTTTCCGGTTCTCAAAGAACCAGATTCCCGGATTAAATCCGGTATACCGGTACCAGTTTTATTTCATTGAGTTCAATGGGGCACTGTGTCCCCATTGAAATCAATGAAATAAATACAATTAATTCTTCCCCCCTCCCCCTCCCAGGCTGCGCGGGTGGAAGGGGGGACACCCCCCACCCACCCTGCCCAGCCTGGATTTTTGTTTAAAAAAAGAGCCCACCCCCCAGC
>QEPC01015242.1:10864-25011 GCA_003113815.1 Sphenodon punctatus
ATTCAAACAGCACACTAAACTTTTCTTTCCCCCTCCAATTTCTCTGAGATTTCATCAGTTTCCAAACCTCACCACACTCCCCCTGTGGATGGTGCAGAAAGTGGAAAAATCCTGGAAGAAGAGAAATCTGCAGACAACAACAATGGAGTCCTCTTTCCCCCTTTCCCCACTGAAATCCGATCTTCCCCTTCCTCAGCTTGTGCATCAACAAAAACCCTTTCCTCCTATTTTTCCTCTGTCCTGTCCTTCTCTTCCCTTTCATCTCTTCTGATTTGGCTTGTCTCAGGACTGGGAGCTAACTCAGTCCTCCCAGTTCTCTAAGCCAGAAGGAATGCTTGTGTCCCAAAGCCTACACTTTTAGAAGACTACAGGTGGCCAAGGAGAGTATGAAAATTGAGGATTCGAGGGTTCAGGAAAAAGGTAGGCAATGGCAACGTGATTTATTTTTTTCATGCTGGGTTAGAGAATCAATGGGGTCTGCTTGGGAGAGAGACAGTGCATGGGACCCTAGAAGGTTCTCTATTCCCCCCCCACCCCAGTAGCAAGGCTTAACACAGCTGCAAGGAGTTTCCAGGGTTGACTAATGTCCCTCCCTCCAATGTTAACTCTGTGAACTACTTGCTGCTGGGTTAGGCCCTGCCTCTGGGAGGATGGAGAACCTCTTACTGGGGTCCCATGCACTGCCTGTCCCCACCGTTGAGGTTATGGTCAAATGGGTGGAGATATGGTTTATTTGGGGGGTCACACTAAATTTGGGATTGACACTGTGTTTGTTGTGTTGGCACTGGAACTGTTGGTATTGCCAATATGTGGGTGATCTGGGGGGATACTGGGACACCAAATATTACAATAAGATTTTGAATTGACAGTTTTTGGCATTATTGGCTCTATAGGAGATCGATTTAGGGGTCATAATGGATTTAGCAATGATTTTAAACACTGATGGGAAGGTATGGTTGGAAATGTTGGCATTTGCAATATGTGGATCATCTTGGGGATCCCAGGGAGTGGGACACATTAGGTTTTGAATCTAGTTGTTGGCATGTAATGCATGTTGTACTTGTTGATCATTTTCAGGGTCACANTTTTAAGGACTGTAGAGACCAAGAGCCCACAGATTGAAAGAGGAGCCCTAGATACTTATAAACCCTTACCTGCTCTATTTCTTTATTATCAAGAAACCGTCTATGTATTATTGTTTTGCGTGAGAACACCATCACTTTGGTCTTGGTGTAATTTATTTTTACCAAATTTATGTGACAGTAGTTCCCAAACAATTCCAACTCGCGCCTCAAGCCAATTTGCTTGCGAGACAACAAAACGGTATCGTCCGCGTAAAGCCGACAAGAAATATGAGTATTACTCACCTTCGGGGGGTGACACCTCTCAGTTGAAAACTCCCTAGTCAGGTCATTAAGATACAAATTAAACAGGGTGGAGGCCAAAACACACCCCTGTTTGACCCCCCTCCATGTCTGGATCTCCTTTGATAAAGACCCCTGATGGTTTAACCTAACTCTAATATGAGTGTCCATATACAGCTCCCTAATCAGGTGCAGCAATCTTCTATCAATATTGAGAGCATACAATTTCTGCCAAAGGCGCTCCCTAGGCACCAAATTGAAAACGGCACGCAAATCTACAAAAGCCGCATATAGTGCACTCCCCGGGGAGACATACTTCTGAGTAAGGTGGAAAAGTAAAAAGCAATGATCAATGGTAGAATACCCCTGGCAAAACCCAATTTTCTCAGAGGCCAAAACATCCTGGGCCTTTATCCAACTTTGAAGTTTACACGATAAAAATTTGGCATAAAGCTTACCCAGTATGCTAAGTAGGCTGATAGACCTGAAGTTGTTAGGGTCATTTCCAGCCCCCTTCTGCAAAACTGGAACCACTACTGTCCCCGCCTAATCCACTGGGACCCTCCCCTGGACTTGCAAAGGTAGCATTACGGTACATCTCGTGTCCTCCCACAAGTGTATCATCAGAGCGGGTATTTAGTGTGGCCGGTGACTTAGTCAGTCCCCATTGTTCCAAAATGGACCTGAATCCTGTGGAACAGTTGGTCTTTCTCAAGACCAACCCTCCTCTCCTTGGGTTCATGGAGGGCGATACCCTTGATGTGGGGTCAGATGATGATTGATTGACCATCCCCTGGATATCATCTCCTGCTATCTTCACACCCCTGCAGCTCTGTCCATCCTGACAAGATGCAAGCAATTCCATCTGCCTTCAACTCGGTCAGTAGTGGCAATGACAAGTCCCAGCAGCGGCCCTTGGTTTGTGCTTAAACTGCACTTTGGTGCCAATTTTTCCCTGTCCAAACACTCCACCAGGGAAAAGGTGGAGTACTACTTCCTTCCCCCTTAAAATTCTTTTTTGCAGGTTTATTATATAATTAATATTTATTCAACCTCCACATTGGTGTCGGCCAGCTAGAGAGGATTTAGATTCCCTCCTTCAACCCCTTCCACCAGGAAGGGCAAGGAGGTCTTTGTTTTTAGCTGCTCTTTTAGAAGTTCTGAGGAGCCAATTTTGATTTGGGAGAGGAGAATTCGATTGCCCTACTGGGGTTCCTCTGGGGTCCCCGCCATCAGGCACACACACACAGAGCTCTCCCTCCTTCACTCTCTCACACTCCTCCCTGATCCACCATCCTGGGCCACAAGATAAGTTCCTCCCAGTATGAGAGTGGAATCTATTCTACGAGCCTGGGGCAATGGAGCTGGGCAACCCCTAAGTCCCCTGCCCCCACCCTACTTCACCCTCTCATGCTCCTCCCTCACCCACCGTCCTCTTCACTGGGACTTCATGGCGTGCCCCAACAGGGCCCATTCCCCCCTAGACACCCCCCCCTCCGTACATAGTGTGTCATGCCAGTGACTGCATGTGAACAGTCCACACATTGGAATAGAGTGCCCCAGCAGGGCCCTTTCCCCCCTAGCCCCCCCCATACACAACAGTGTCGCACACATTTTCACCCACCCCCTCTTTCATGCTATGGCAGGGAAAGAGGATTCCCTCCTCCTCATTCACCCTCTTCAGGCAGGAAGGGTAAGGAAGAGGTCTTTTCAGGAGCTCCCTTGGGAGCTTTTTAAGGAGCTTGTCCTCCAGCCCACGCTGGTTCAAATCCAGGCAAAACTGGGCCCACCCCCAAAAAGAGGTATACAGGGCATTGGGAGGGTGGAACCTATTCTTGGGGGCAGGCACCCACACAGGACACCCCCACACCCCTTTTCCCTCACAAGGAGCAAGTTTGCTCCTGCAGCCCATGCTGGCTCCAGGCAAAACTGGACCTGCCCCCACCCCCAAGAAGAGGTACAGAGGGCATTGGGATGGTGTAACCCTTTTTGGGGGTGGGGATGGGCCTCCCCACAGGACAGTCCTTCTCCCTCACAAGGAACAAGTCTGATCCTCCAGTCCACATTGGCTCAAGGCAAAACTGGGCCATCTCCCACCCCCAAGAAGAGGGCATTGGGAGGGTGGAACATTCCTCCAGCAACTGACCCTCAAACCACTTCACCTCCAGAACACAGTTCTGTCCTTAGACCTTAGTCGAGTCATGTGCCAGAGCCCGAGGAAAGTCTGAAGACACATCACGTCTGGAGGGCACCTCCAGAACCCCAGCCGTTGGACCTCAACCAACTGGGACTGACCTCTTTATACACAGCAGTGCAGAATGCTACGTCACGACCCACCACTATAGCTTCAGACTCAGAAGGACTTTAGACTTCTGTGGTGTTCTATCTGCTTTCCAGGGAAGTTCTGAAGTCCCACTATGACTTGAGGCCTCAGAACCCCAGCAGCCATGGTACCTCAACTGCCTGCGAATCACGTCATAAGCATCAGAATGTACATTCCAGGACTGCAGCCATGGGACACACTGAAGTTTTAAGGTACACCAAACCTCCTCTTTGGAGGGAGATCAAAATTTAAAAATCTCTGTCTCACATTCAAACAGCACACTAAACTTTTCTTTCCCCCTCCAATTTCTCTGAGATTTCATCAGTTTCCAAACCTCACCACACTCCCCCTGTGGATGGTGCAGAAAGTGGAAAAATCCTGGAAGAAGAGAAATCTGCAGACAACAACAATGGAGTCCTCTTTCCCCCTTTCCCCACTGAAATCCGATCTTCCCCTTCCTCAGCTTGTGCATCAACAAAAACCCTTTCCTCCTATTTTTCCTCTGTCCTGTCCTTCTCTTCCCTTTCATCTCTTCTGATTTGGCTTGTCTCAGGACTGGGAGCTAACTCAGTCCTCCCAGTTCTCCAAGCCAGAAGGAATGCTTGTGTCCCAAAGCCTACACTTTTAGAAGACTACAGGTGGCCAAGGAGAGTATGAAAATTGAGGATTCGAGGGTTCAGGAAAAAGGTAGGCAATGGCAACGTGATTTATTTTTTTCATGCTGGGTTAGAGAATCAATGGGGTCTGCTTGGGAGAGAGACAGTGCATGGGACCCTAGAAGGTTCTCTATTCCCCCCCCACCCCAGTAGCAAGGCTTAACACAGCTGCAAGGAGTTTCCAGGGTTGACTAATGTCCCTCCCTCCAATGTTAACTCTGTGAACTACTTGCTGCTGGGTTAGGCCCTGCCTCTGGGAGGATGGAGAACCTCTTACTGGGGTCCCATGCACTGCCTGTCCCCACCGTTGAGGTTATGGTCAAATGGGTGGAGATATGGTTTATTTGGGGGGTCACACTAAATTTGGGATTGACACTGTGTTTGTTGTGTTGGCACTGGAACTGTTGGTATTGCCAATATGTGGGTGATCTGGGGGGATACTGGGACACCAAATATTACAATAAGATTTTGAATTGACAGTTTTTGGCATTATTGGCTCTATAGGAGATCGATTTAGGGGTCATAATGGATTTAGCAATGATTTTAAACACTGATGGGAAGGTATGGTTGGAAATGTTGGCATTTGCAATATGTGGATCATCTTGGGGATCCCAGGGAGTGGGACACATTAGGTTTTGAATCTAGTTGTTGGCATGTAATGCATGTTGTACTTGTTGATCATTTTCAGGGTCACAGGATTTTGGATTGACAATAATGTTGGCGTTGGCAATGTGAAGGTATGGTATCACATGGCTATCCCCTGGAAGGTGACAGAACAATTGCTCCTGTTTGTTTTTTTGTCTTTTGTGTGCTGTGAAAAAAGTTTTGAAACTGTTGTGTGTCAAATTTGACAAACAAATGCAAAGTGGATGGTGGTGGCTCGCCAGTGACCACTGGCTGCTATGGTTAATACACCAGTTGTCTCGTCAGTCACTCAGTGCAAACTAAACTGATTAACTGATGTACCACTGTGCTAGTGTTCTCCCCTGGCAGTTTCTGATTTGATTTGATGACTTTGAGTTTATTTGTATTATGCTATGGGGGGGAAAAAATATTTTTTAAAGGAAAAAAATGTAGTAGTGGGTGGCTGGGGCTACTATAGTCTGGTTAAGGAAAGAAGTGAACCAGTCAGTCTCTGTTTTACAAGATACATATCTTTTATTGCAGGTAATTTTGTTTTTTTCTCCCATTGATTTCAATGGGGAAAAGTCCGATACTGGTAATACTGGTAAACCTGATAATTTGAGAATCGGTATCCGATAAACCTGGTAACCGATATTTTTGCCCAGATCCCACTCCTTATTAACTATCGACTATCGACTATCAATTATTAATTAGTAATTAGTAATTCGATTCCATTGCGATTGCAGTGTTCAAAGTGCTTTTCAATCCCTGTCTAGATCACTGTCACAACAAAAACTCTGAACTATGAAGAACTAAGGCTGAGAGCATGGGCATCTGTGGGGGCGATGATCAGGCAGTGTCCCCCCACTAAGCTGCTGAACTCAGCAGTTGCCTGCCACACTCCCTGATTCCGCAGTTGCTGAACCAGCTAATTGAATTACTGCATGATCTAAACAAATACATTGCGTAGTATTTTTAGATCTATATTCACTGTAGTTTATTTATTATTATGAAATCAAATCAAAAGTTTTTATTATTTAGCCGTAGGCCATAACAAAATACCAAATACAATTTATAGCTTGAGTTAATACATATACACAAAAAAGATCACATTGGACCGACTATACAAAATAATAATGGGATTAAAAAATAGACCGCTGAAGCAGTCACAAAGAGCTTTCAAAACCATCCCCCATCATGCCCCTCCCAACTCAAAAACCTAAACCAAATTACATAATATAATGTAGGCCTCTAAAAGTGGAAAAGTCCCGGGACTGCCTGGAGAGTGTCAGGGTATACCGTCCATTAACTGGCCGTTATACGGCTTTTGCGTGGGGTCATGTCACTCCCAAGAAATAAAAAACTTATATGGGTATCAGTTACCTGTCCCTTCCCAGGGCATTTGACCACACACTTCACCCTTAACAATACGGTAATTTAACCAAGTATAAGGAACTTTTAGGCACCCAACCCTTAGTATACAGAACACTTACAAAATGAGCGCCCGACGAATATGAAAAATAACTAAAGATAGACTAACTACAGCCCTGGCCAGGTCCGAGTCCACTGGACTAAGTAGCCTATTGATCTCCTGGCCGAGTGCATTGGTACCCGCAGCACGTCCCCCCAGATATCGATATCTGGGGCCAGCAAATAAGGGGCACCTAAGAAGAAGGTGTTCAACTGTTGTCCACCTCTCCCAAGTGGCACAGAGGGCACACCCTCTGGGGCCATGGGGTCCCCTTATACTGGCCCTCTACTAATGCTGAGGGAAATGTGTTAGACCTCATTCTAAAAAAAGCCATTCGTTTTCCTGCATCTGGCCATGTAAAAAGTTAGTAATCACCTGACACAGAGGGCCTGTAAGGTACATATGTGGGTGCAAACTTCTAGGACGATAAAAGTACACCCTCCAGTTGCACCATCTGGTCACGTACCCTCCTTTTGACCAGGTTCTCAGCTGCCACCAGACCCACAGACAGCAAATTCTCAGCAGAGAACCAGAGTCGGTGGACTTCCAACTCCACCACCTGACTCCAGGTGGCTCCAAGCCCTCCGTTAATTGCCAGGGATAAAAGGGCATTCTTGCAAAGAGGAAAGAGTACCGTTTTGGCCCAGAAGATTACCAACATCTGAAGGGCATAAGCTCAGAGCGGGAGGCACAATGTCTCTGCTCTCAAAATGACCTGCGGGAATCCCCGAAGGGCACCCGATATAACCCGCAGAAACCTGTTCTGAATACTTTCTAAGAGAAACATAAAAGACAGCCCCCAGATTGGTAAAGCATAAAGTAGTTGACTGATGACTTTTGCCCTAAAGAGACAGAGGGCTGGTAAAACCAGTTTACCCCCTCGCCCGTAGTAAAAGTTGGTAATTACCCTTGAGGTCTTCCTGGCTAACTTAGATGCTGCTTCGAAATGGTCCTTCCATTCCAAATGGGAAGAAAAAATCACCCCCAAATACTTAAACCACCGTACCTGCTCTATGGGGTTAGTACCAATTGCCCAGTGATGTTCTTTCGGCGCCCCTCTTGATTTCACCACCAGAACCTTTGTCTTACCGAAGTTGATTCGCAAAAGCTCCTGCTGACAGTAGGTGCCAAAAGCATGCATCAAATGCTTCAGACCTACCAGTGTCTGTGATATTAGTATGGTGTCGTCAGCGTAAAGAAGAAGTGGGACTCATCGAGTACCAATTTTGGGGGCATGCGTATCAATCTGGTTCATAGCCTTTACCACGTCGTTCAGGTACAGGTTGAATAGGGCGGGGGCCAACAAACACCCCTGCCTTACCCCCGCCTGAATGCGCACTGACCCAGATAAGGCTCCCCGAGAGTTATATCGTACCCGTAAAGTGTTCCCTGAATGAAGATGTATCATCAAGAATAATAATCTAGGATAAATGCCCATAGCACTTAACTTCATCCACAGCCATTCCCTGCAGACCAGGTCAAAGGCCTTTTCTCGATCGATGAAGCACAAATAGACTGTGAGGGCCATGCAGGAGAATTCAGCTGCCTGACCGTATCCATCATTGCGAGTCCAAGGTGGTTCTCCCCCCAGGAAGTGCAGCGGGGGTAGATAGGGATATCCCCCTGGACCCCCCAAATCCCATTAGCCAAGGGCCGTCTATCTACATCATTTCCCACAATGCCGCTTTCAACATCAACATCATGGCCCTCCCAGGAGGTATGCTTACCCGCTACCACCATGGTTAGTTTAGTGCAACTACCTGTAAATTCTGCTCTCGCTCATACAATTGGGGACCCCCCTGAGGATGCATCCCCCTCCTCGGTGGTTCCCAAACACCTCTCAGGTCGAGTGCTTAGACAGCGCTCCAAACCTTCCACCCTTCCCCCTAAGCAATGACTAGTAAGAAGTCAGGAGCCATCCCTTTCCCTGATCTCCTAGAACATCTCGGGGTGGCAGACCCATCAACCTGATCCAGATTTTCTTAAATGCTTGATCCCCCATGATTTGATATTACTCCAAGAAACTTGGTTGACAGAGCCGCCTGCACAGACAACCTGGAGGGGTGATGAGACCTTTCGGCTGGATGCGACCCCCTCAGTTTTTCATGGTCATCCTAGCGGAGGCCTTGTCTTGCTGGTTTCTCCAATGTTATTTGTTCAAGTTCAGTGTATCAGTTTCATTAAAGCTTATTTTTTACTTTTGCATTGCAAATTTCCTTCTGGACTTGAAATGGTTATTGGAATTGTATACATTCCCCCAGATCAATCGGCATATTACAACTCCGATATATGGGATTCCATCTCTGACCAGGTACACTCTGCGATGGTAAGGTTCCCAGCTGCAGTTCTCCTCCTTGGAGGCGATTTTAATACCTGCCTCGGGAACCTGGCAATGTCGCAAGCTATTCCCATTTTGGAGGACACAGCAGGCCCACTAGTCCTTCCTACTCGTCATTCGAGGGATCAAGTAGTGGGCCCCAGAAAGTCGCAGATGGATAAATTGTTGGCGGAGTTGGACCTTACTATTATCAATGGTTGGGTGGAGGTGGACCTAGAGGGGAATTTCACCTTCCGTTCCCCCCAGGATCCAGTGTATTGGACCTTTTCTTGGTATAGTAAATTTTTTTCTATATGGTTCTTAAATTGACGGTTGTCCCTCGTTTGTGTCCAGCCACTTACCACTGGTTTTATCTATTGTCAACCCTTTAGCCAGAAGGGAGGTAATTGCCAGAAGGGGTTGAGGAATCCCCTCCCTTGGTGAGGGTAAAGTGGTCAGATGATCTAGCAGAGGCAGTGGATGCATTTACTGCTTCACCCCCAGTGCTCAGCTTGTGTGCGATGGTTGCCACAGGTGGACTGGATGCGATGACTCGGTATGAGGAACTATTATCTTTGCTCTTCCCCATAATTACCAGGAGGAATACGGCCCCCTAAACCTAGGTTACCATCTTAATGCCTCCCCCGTCTGGTTTGATAAGGACTGTCATAGGGCAAGGTCTGCCCTTTGACGAACCTCTAGGGAGCTTAGGGCTAACCCAAGTCAACTTCTTAGGACTGGGGTGGCAAAGCTCCGTAGAGATTATCGATCACTATTGACCATTAAGCAAATTTGTCACTCAAAAGATCAGTGGTCCAAGCTAACTATATCAGCCAATTCTAAGGACTCTCGCCAATCTTGGTCTCTAATACGGTTATCACAGAGGGACGGAGGTTCCACCAGGGAAGTTAATCTATCCCCGGCCTTGTGGCAGAAATTTTATGAGATCCTGTTCGCACACCCTAGGGGGATTTCTGCTGCCCCAGTTGTTTTGACTATGGATGGGTTCCAGCACTGGCCTCCTGTAACTCCCGAAGAGGTAGTGACACTTATAGAACATCTCAAAAGTGGGAAAGCCCTGGGGCCTGACTATATTGCCCCCGAACTTCTGAAAAACAACCCAGAATGGTGGGCCAAATTGCTGGCGCCCCTATTAACCCATCTAAACGAAACCGGTGTCTTCCCCATTGTTTGGCAAGCCAGCATTGTCATCCCCATCTTTAAAAAGGGGGACCCGAAGCTCCCTGAGAATTATAGACCTATTAGTCTTCTTAGCATAGTTGCCAAATTGTATGCCAGACTGTTGCTGGACAAACTGCAAGCCTGGCTCAAAGGATTTATTTATTATTATTATTATTATTATTATTATTATTATTTTATTTTGTATTCCATAGTAACATGTGAAATTTTAACAGTGGCCCTGCCCCCACTCACCACTGCCCACACCGACCCAGTAAATTTGTGGCTAAGAGAGGGATTTGAAACCAAGGGTATCAAGTTCAGGTCTAACATCTTATCTGCTAGAATATACTGGATCTTGGATAACATACATTTAGGTGTACGGAATTACTTTGGTGTTCGGATAACATACGTTTAGGTGTTCGGAATAATTTTGTACACTTGCCTCAGAAACTCCCAGGGCCAGTTTGCCGCTGGTTACTCTGTATGGTCACAATATGCTGTTTTTGAATCTGCTCCCCTTCCTGGTTTTGTTCAGCACAAATTGCAGAACTGATAGCACTCACCCGTGCTTATACTATAGCTAAGGATTTGTCAGCCACCATTTTTATTGATTCTCGCTATGGTTTTGGAGTTGTTCATGACTTTGGTCAACTAAAACTATGGAAAATCAGGGGATTTCTCACTTCCTCTGGCACCCCCTCCAGCATCTTCTGCACACTAATTTTGGAAGTTAGTTATTTTTCACACTAACTTGCACACTAACTGTGCGATCCCTTAATGCACAAGCTGGGCGGAAACAAGAATCAATTTTATTCTCGTGAAAATCATTTGAGAATTGTGAATCAGAATCCATATCTTGCAGACATCTCACTAGTAAACTTTTGCAAATCAACAACAGTACACCTCCCTGTTTCCAGATTGGAGGGAGGAACTGAAGGGAACAGGTGGGCTCAGCACAGCTTTTCAGAATTCTATTGGGTTCTCAGACTCCTGCTAGCCAATAGAATGCTCAAGATCAGCCCCCTCCATACTGCTTTCTGCCCTCAATTCTAGAATGGATTTCAGATGGGAGGGGACGCACTGAAGGGAAGAGGCGAGCTTAGTACAGCTTTTCAGCATTCTTTTTCTGACTCTTGCTAGCTGATAGACTGCTAAGATATCAGCTGAGTCTGGCCCCTCCCTCCTCCTCTCCCCCCTCCCATTCCTGAAAATTTGCCATTGGAAAGCTTTCTGCACTGAGACAGCTGCCAGCCCCAGATGAGGTAAGAAAGCTGGACAGGGAGCAGCATAGCTTTCTCCTCCTTCCCTCCCCCCATCAGTCCTGGGTATTCTGTTTTTTGAGATTCTCATTTTTCTCATTCTCATTCTCATTTTTCTCGGTAAGAATTCAGCTGATTCTTGTGTCATTCTCCTTCATAGGAATGAGACTAGAATTGTGATGCTCATCAAGAAACACAAGGAACCGAGAATCGTGTTTCAGTCCTACCCACAAGAGTGTAATTGCAGAAATCACTCCTTATTAGTTATATAAAAGTCAGGAACATACCTTATGCTATACAAGCATAATTAGAGACAGGTCCCTACTGTAGGGTATTTTCTTATGGATATGGCTTTTAGCCTATTTTTCTTGATTATTTGCTCATAAAGTTAGCATAAAATGGCATGAGGCTTTTTGGGCCTAGTGACGATAGGCATCCTGTTTGTTCCCTTGTTACTTTGACATTTTGTACAATGTTATTAATAACTTCTATAAGGATGAGGTCGAGAAGTGGGAAGACTTTCTAGCAGCCAATAAGATCTTTTGTAATGTTTTATACTATATTTGGTTTAAGAACTTTACTATTTATGGATAATTATAAGATTTAGATTAGGGCCAAATCGGTATTTCCACCCAGATCAGAGACTCCTATAAAAATAGCTGGTCTGGCCCATGTTTTTGCTTGCTTCCACACAAAGTCAAACAATTACCTATCCATCATCTCACACCCTGGGTCCAGCAAAGCTTACGTGAGCATAACTCTGGCTCATTTGAGTCTGGCCAAATCAAATTGAGTGTAGTCTTTTGTTTTCTTTTCTAATATATGCATGTTCTTAAGATAAGTTTCTTAACAATAACTTTCTCTCTGAACAAACTGTTTTCAAGTGTTTTGTAATCAATTTGGGTTTCTTATGAAAGTTTGGTATTCTGTAAGATTACATTAGATAAAAATTGTTCTGCAACCATATGTAACCACAATTTTTCATTTCCTGTTATTCACTTGCTTTCTCTATTTCAAAATAATAAATTGGTGTCTAGTGAATCCCTGTGAGAGGAACTTATTAGGTAAAATTTGAGGAACTCTAGAACTTTTGATTTAGGGGAAAATCCCACACTACCCAGTGGGACTACAAATCTAGAAAAGACATAGGGAGAGGTAATCTGCCACTCTTACTGGAGTCTTACCTTTCTATAACTGCAGACTGCCTGATGATGATCTAAGCAAAGAAAATTCTTAATATAGTAATCAGCCTCAATATAATTATCTCACAAGAAAGATCAGATTCTGAGAAAGAATTAAATGCTTTATTAGAGAATGTGTACTGACCAGAAAGTCAAGCAGGCAATCAGACTTCCAGAGCAGTGAACCTGTCTTTGATACATCCCCAGATTAATAGCCCTCAATAGCCCCCACTCTCTGGGCTGTTGACGATCTGATAATAGCCCATTAAGCTTGAGGGATCATAGCCCCAAGAAACCTCTAGCTAATAGCTATTGAGGGCTATTATTGCACCAGTGCTACATCAAAGGCAGCTTTTTGACTTGGCAGACTGCCTGCGTGTAATTCTGCATTGTGGCCACTGAATGAAAACTAGTACTGAGGGTACCTAATCAGGTGCACTAACCAAGCAGGCCCCCTCCCACAGATGCTGCCAATGGGTACTTTTTAGATAGATACAGAGAGATGCTCCAAGAGTTGGGTTTAACTGGATCTGTCAGGTTCTGCAGCCCATGGACCACTGGTGCAGCTCTCCCCTCCCCACACCATAGAGTTGTAGGAGGAACCCCTGACACTGAACCTCAATGTTGCCCACAATGCTATGATGTTACCCAGGGGAATGGGCCAGCTTGGAACACAATTACAGAGTGGGTCTGTGAAGCAGACAGACTGCAGCTCCATCTCGGGCCAGTGCCCCAAGGTTTATCCATCCTGCACTGCTGGTGCTGCCCTGGGATGTTCTGGAACCCTGCAAGCGGGGCTGGAATGGAACATGCAGTGCCTGCTCTTCTCCAACATCAGGCAGTGTGCCTTTAGATGGATGACCCTGGGACAGCCCATCCATCTGAACATCCAGTGTCTCTGCAATTGAGGTGAAGGAGGGATAAGGGAGAGTAGGTGCAGCAGCTGTAGAGAAAGAGAACCTCTAGCCCACTATTAAAGCTACAACTGGCTACCCATCCAGTCAATCACCCAAAATTTGGTGGGATGCTTGACTTGCCCTGGTCACATTAAGGCACCAACTGGTGCTTCAATGTGACCTGATTGCTTACCTGTCTCTCGAAACCCTAGTCTGAATCACCTCACCGACTGGCTACTACTTCTCTGAAATGGACTTCTGGCTGCTCCCTGCTTCTCCCTAGTCCATGTCAGCTTTTTCTGATGGGTGGGGTGGAGCAAGGAGAAGAAAAGAAGCCTCTTTCCTGGTTTGTGTGCCTCCATAATGGGTCCCCTGTTCTCTTGAGGAATGGCAGGACTGATTAACCCCTCCCCATCCCATCATCCTACCACAATGCCTCTCCCCACCCTGCCTGATCTAACATCTTGCTTTCCCATCCAAAGGGAAGTGGGAATGAGCATCTGGCTTAGGTTGCTACTGGGTGGTTGCTGTGTCAGAACTTGAATGGGCTTCCCACATCCAAGATGGTGCCCACAGCATACCAATGCTTCCAGTGCCATCTTTGAAAAGTGCCTAGCTTGCCTAGAAGGTACAATTCAGGCCCTTATGAGCCTGCCCAGTTAATGTTTTAAACATTTTAAAACTTACCAGCCTGGGAAGAGGCCATGCTTCATGGGACCCCCTCTGGAGAGTAATTGCCCCACTCCTGACCCCCACTAGGCCACCAGCTAGGCCTCTGACACCCCTCCAAGTCCCTCATCCAGATTTTCTCTACCAAGGCAAGCTGTCAGGGGAGCCAGGCGGGGGTTGGGGTGGCCAGGGGGCATGTCTTTGC
>QEPC01015242.1:29959-58724 GCA_003113815.1 Sphenodon punctatus
CAAGATCAAACCCTGCCTCAGTCTGCCTTCTGCTCATGCCACAATGCCCGTCTTCCCGCTCTCCAAGGCTGTCAAGATCAAACCCTGCCTCAGTCTGCCTTCTGCTCACACCATGATGCCTGTCTGCCCGCCCTCCCAGGTTGCCAAGATCAAACCCTGCATCAGTCTGCCTTCTTCTCATGCCACTCTTCCTGTCTGCCCACCCACTCAGGTGGCCAAGATCAAACCCTGCCTCAGTCTGCCTTCTGGTCATGCCACACTGCCTGTCTGCCTGCCTTCCCACCCAGGTGGCCAAGATCAAACCCTGCCTCAGTTTGCCTTCTACTCATGCCACAATGCCTGTCTTCCCACCCGCCCATGTTACCAAGATCAAATCCTGCTTCAGTCTGCCTTCCCATGATCATGCCAAAGTGCCTGTCTGCCTGCCTGCCCTGTGGTCAAAGCTGAAACCTGCCCTGGCCTGCCTGCCTCGCATGCCAAGGTGCCTGTCTGCCTGCCCTGGCAACCGTGGTTGATGTGCCTCACTGGCCTGTTAATCCCACTGCTGCTGTCAGCTTGTCCATGGGTGCTTTGCCCTGGAAAATCCAAATGTGCCCACGCAATCCTACTGCTGATGTCTGTTGCTGTATGGGAGCTCTTCCCTGGAAAATCCTACCATCCAGGTTCCATGGGTGCTGCGCATCGCCAAATCCTGCTGCCACCATCTCTGATGTTCCATGGGATTTGTGCCTGGTCAATTCAATGTCTGCTGCTGCTTCTGCCAATGCCACCTCTGCTGTCTGTGGCATGGGTTCTGTTCCCCGGTAATCCAATGTCTGTTGCTGCTGCAAATGCTGACTCTGCTGTGCCACAGATTCTGTGCCCTGACAATCCAATGTCGGCTGCTGCTGCCAATGCCACCTCTGCTGTCTGTGGCATGGGTTTTGTGCCCCGGCAATCCAATGTCTGCTGCTGCTGCTGCTTCTGCCAATGCTGCCTCTGCTGTCTGTGCCACGGGTTCTGTGCCCCAGAGACCCAATGTCTGCTTCTGCTGCCTCTGCTGTGCTACCGGTACTTTGCCCCAGCAATCCAATGTCTGCTACTGGGAGGTGATGTGATTCACCACTGGTCAAGTCTTGACCAATTGGCAGAACTGCTTGTTGAGATCAGGAGAGTAGGATGCAAGCCTGCAATTCATGGCCAAGTAGGGGTGCCAGGCACCGAGCCCTGGTTGGGCCTCTGCTGCTGCTTCACCAATGCCAGCCAGCCTGCAATGCCCAGCTGAGCAGGGGTGCCAGCCACCAAGCCCTGGTCAGGTCTCTGTCGCTGCTTCACCAAAGTCAGCCAGCCTGCAACGCCTGGCTGAGCAGGGGTGCCAGCCATCAAGCCCTGGTCAGTCCTCTGCCGCTGCTCTGTCAATGACAGCCTGCAATGCCCAGCCAAGCAGGTCTGCCATCCACAGTTACTGTGCCCGGGAAATCCAATGTCTGCTGCTGCTCCTGGTACTACACATCAGTAATTCACTCCTCAATCTTGTAGACAGGCATTGCCCATATGAGTGTGCCGGTGGGTGGGGGATGGGTGCCCACGAGACTCACCACCAGGAAAGGCTTGCCCAAATTGCAATAGAGTCAATTTTTTGACATCAGTCGAGTAGGATGCCAGCCTGCAACACCTGGACAAGTAGGGTGCCGGCCACCTAGCCTTGGTAGGGTCTCTGCCGCTGCTCCACCAATGCCAACCAGCCTGAAATGCCTGTTTGGGCAGGGGTGCCAGCTACCAAGCCCATACCAGACCTCTGCCGCTGGTCCACCGATGCCTGGCTGGCAGCCTGCAACACCCATCCAAGTAGGGGTGCCAGCCAATCCAGTCCCAGGACCCACCATCAGGGTTCTGGGGCCATCATTCTGCTTATGGGGAGAAGTCATTCCACTTCATCTAGAAGCTGCCACCCTAGTCCCAGGACCCACCATCAAGGTTCTGGGGCCATCATTCCACTCACAGGGAGCCATCATTCCACTCCATCTAGAAGCAGCCACTCTAGTCCCAGGACCCACTGTAAGGGTTCTGGGGCCATCATTCCGCTCACAGAGGACCATCCATCCACGTAATCTAGAAGCAGCCACTCTATCCCCAGGACCCACTGTCAGAGTTCTGGGGCCATTGTTCCAGGCATGGAGGGCTGTCATTCCACTTCATTGTCTGCAACTGCCCCACTAATGCATGGAAGCTTGCAATGCCCGGTCAAGCAGGGGTGCCAGCCACCAAGCCCTGGCCAGGCCTCGGCTACTGCTCCACTAATGCCAGCCTGCAATGCCCAGTCAAGTAGGGGTACCAGCCACCAGGCCCTGGCCATGCCTCTGCCTTCGGTCCACCAATGCCAGCCTACAATGCCCTGCCCCCTATGGGTGCCAGCCACCAGGCCCTGGCCATGCCTCTGCCAGTCCACCGATGCCAGCCTACAATGCCCTGCCCCCTATGGGTGCCAGCCACCAGGCCCCAAACCTTCCCAGCTTCTGCTGCTGCTGCTGCTGCTTCTACTGATGCGTGCTGGTTCTCAGATGGCCAACCCTGGTGCCACAGGCACCCTAAGGGTACATGTACTGAGCCCATGTGCCTGGGAAACCTGGGGTGCCAAACACCAAGCCTTCCTGGTCTCTGCTGCTGCTGCTTCTGCTGCTGGGTCTCCGATGGTCAGCCGTGGTGACATGGGCACTCCCAGGGGCCAAGCACTGAGCCTGCCTGCCAGGGCAACTTGGGGTGCCAAGTGCCAAGCCTTCCTGGTCTCTGCTGCTGCTGCTGATGATGGGTCTACGATGACCTGACATGCCACCATGGGCCCCCCATGGGGGTCCCTGGAGCACGAAGCCTCTCGGTGGTGACGAACTCCACAAAATGTTTGGGGGGGGGTCCAAACTCTGCCAGACCAAAACCATGAACCCGAACAACACCCATACTCCATCATGTTCACACATCCCTACAAAATGCCTGAGCAAGAATCTTCCCCTTGGCAGGAGGCACCAGAGCAAGATCTCTTGATTTTTGCTGCCTGCTGACATTGGTGATGCCAGAGGATTTGTAGCAGAACAATATGCTGCAAAGTGCCCTGAACATTTTACTAATCATTGCTAATGCCAGTGGGAAGGAGGATCTGCTTGACCTTTAACTGGGTAGTTTATCAAAGAGACTCAAAGATCTGACAATTAGCTTTTAATCAATAAGGATTAGCTTTAGCTGGATAGTCTCTTTCCCTTGGGGTCTCCTTTGCTTTCTCTGTTCTCTACTGCATAAGATCAACTAAGGGTGCATAACTCAAAAGGAACTCTTGGAAACTGCCTTGCAAAGCAGAGGTTATAGGTCCAAAATTTTGCATGCTGTCAGTGGGGTTGAGACTACAGATGCTTCTGTCTGTGGGTGCCCAACTTGATATTTGTTAAAGTACTTGATTTTCAAAAATCACCTACCATCTCAAAATCAGACCATTTTACTAGCACAACAACCCCAAACAAACCAAAGGATACCTGATAGAATGGACACGATGCATAGTGGTTATTATCTGTTCTAACATTTTAGGTGATGGGTTTTCTTGGCTTTTCAAATATTAGTTTCAACTCTACACAGGATAATCTCAGAGTTAGAGACTGGTGTTCCATCACTGCACCAAGTCCTCTGGCAAGGGTATGCTGATATGCATTCATCATGGCTGTTCTACAACTTTGGAATTCTCTTTCTTTAGAAGTTTGTGTAAACCAAAATATAACATTTTCCCAGATGCAATTTGAGACCACATGCATGCATGCATGCATGCATGCATACATACATTCATACATACATACTTAATATATGATCATTTATTCATTTGACTGCTACAAATGGGTGTACCGAGGATTTGCGAGATTTGCGAAGTTCCAAGTACTGGGACCAAGCTTCGGTTGTCACTTGGAACTTTTTTGAGGATGCAGAAATCGGAACATGGAACTCCAGCCCTTGGAATACCTCAGAATTTTGAACCTCGGCACTCAGAATTGTGGAAACATGGAAACATGCAAGCCTGGGGTTGGTGGGTTTCACTGGCGTGTCCCACCAAAACATATCATATCATATCATATCATATCATATCATATCATATCATATCAATCAATCAGTTTGGGCCCATGGCCCCATGCATGCCACCAGCCAGGAAGCATAGCCACAAGAAACCAGACATTTCAGACAGTTTCTTACAGTGCTGTACTGAATAGTGCTTTCGGGTACTCAGGCTGAATTATGACATTCCGAATAATTGGTTCAGGTGCTTGGTGGCACTTAGGTGCTGGTTCCAAGTTTTGGACTTTGAAATCAGAATTTTGCCCCCACCCCCCGAAACTTTGGAACACTTAGGAGCCATTTGGTGTCATGTCGCCGCTGATGCCACCTGGCACAGCATGTGTTGTCATGTGAAGCTGCTGCAGCTATTTAATTACCTAACTAATCAGGGTGCACAATAGCACATTCACCCCTTCCTCCCTCCCCCTTAATTGCCTAACCAGTCAGGCTGCACAACAACACAAGCAGCCCTTCCTCCCTCTCCCCACCCCCCATACAGTATATAAAGGTTTGCAATGCAGCACTCTCTTTGTGGCATGGGAAGGAGAGGGAGAGGGAAGGAGTGTTGGTGGTTAGTCAGTTTGCCCCCCGTACCCCCAAGCATACCCCATGAATGATATACACAATCACTTTTTATTCAACATGTTTATTATGTAACTTTGTTATAATTTTGTTATGGCCCGTGGCCAAACAATAAATATTTCTTCTTTCTATACACAATCATGCAAGGCTTGAAGCTCAGGGGTGGGTGAGTGTGAGGGGTGCCCCACCAGAGAAAGTCTAAAGACTGCATCAGCGAGCAAATCAAATTGATCAATAAAATTTCAGGTTTCAAGCTTTTTGGTCTGGGTGCCACACGAACCAGACCAGCAGACATAGCCAACACACCAAGAACATTTCCAGAAAAGAAAGCTTCCATTGTGTGTGTGCCTGACCCACCTATGCAAGTTAAGCCCCTTCCCCACACATTATGATATTAGTAACCAGAAAAATCTACTCCCACAGTGGCCCAGCTGGTCACATCTTGGCAAATGTCTTGAACCCACAGCCAAAGCACTACCCAGAAAAATAGGCTAGCAAGAGTGGGACATTCGCTCAAGAAGAATACAACCCCAGAAAACAGTGCAACTGTGGGGAGAAAAAATACCACCAAAAGCCAGCCAGGCAAGCAGACAACACATTCATATACATACACCCAGGAGCACCCTCTTGGCATGGTTTTGGTACTCTGGCACTGGTAATTTGAACAGACCAGGTCTCTGGCCTCATGGGTGCCAACTTAAAAGGAACCAGCAAAACAGTGGAAGTTACAATTAATGTACACTTTAAAATTAGGCTCTGCTATGTGCCATGTGGCAGCCAGACCCTTGGTAAGAATGAAGACAAGTTCAACACACAACTCCAGAAAGACAGTGCAACTACGTGGGGAAGAAATGCCAACAAAACCCAGCCAGGCCACCACAAAATACACACACACACACACACACACACACACACACACACACAGGAGCATCCTCTTCACATGGATTTGGTTTGGTACTGTGGCAATGAAAACTTGAACAGATCAGGGGCAAGGTGAACTGGAGCCAGGCAGAGAGATCCCTCTGCCATGGTGCTGCCAGTGCAAACTAAGCCTCTGCCATGGTGCTGCCAGTGCAAACTAAGCAGCAGGCAGTAGCAATGTGGAACCCATTTTTTTATTTTTTATTTAAAGTATGGCATGCTGGAAAAGTAAACCCCCATCCCCCAGCTTCCCAATGTACAGGGGGTCCAGGACAAACCATGCCATGCCATGAACCCTTCCCTCCACCCCCAGCCAGTTACTCACAGATTAGCAATGTAGCACGCAGCCAAATTCACCAGAGAATGGGAAATGTCTGTGCGTGAAGCTACTTTAATTTTTTGCCCTACAAGGATGCAATTTCCAAGTCAATCAAAACTTGTCATCCGGTTTGGCCAGCCAATCAAAACTTGCTGTCTGGCTTACTATCACTCAATTGTCCCTTTACATACCCACCTCCTATAAAATATGCCAGTTTCATTTCCAGAAACTTCTCGACTCAAACTCTAGGCCAGTCAGGCTGGCATGAAGCTGCTTCAGACATTTTCCAGGAAATGGCCTTGCTCCCCAGAACTATGGAAACTGGCAATTCTGAACCAAAGTCTGGAATCCCTGGTTGTTTCCAAAGTTTTCCAAAGCCTTTGGTTAGGACCTAAAAATACCTCCCTTGCTCTATGCTCCCCTATGCAAGGAAAGTCCCCTCCCACCCCCGTAAATAAACTAGAAAGCATTCCCCCTGTGACACAGCTGGGCAAAGCTTGGCAAAGTTGAACCCACAGCAAAAATACAGTGTCAAAAAACCCCACAGCAAAAGTGAGAAAATCACATTCACAAGCCAAACCCAAAGTGCAACTGCAAAAGCCACATGGCAAAGCGTGCCAAACCTACAGCATAGTCCTCTATGGTGCCAAGGAGTGCAAGCAACATTCATTTTATTATATATTTTTTTTAAAGCATGCTGGCTAGTAATCCCCAGCATTGCTCCTATGGACAGCAGAGTCTGGAAACTCCTCTCCACCAACTGAAATACAGCAGTGTAGCACACAGCAGTGTAGCAAGGTGTCAATTCAGCAAACAGAATTGGAGGAGAGTCCCCTAAAACTTATTGTTTTGGGTGATTTCAACATTAGTGCCAAGGCCAACCTTTTAGGAGTGGAGCAGTAGGGATGTGCAAACAGAACGGGGTCCAGATGTTCAGCCATTTGGCCCGAAAACTTAGTTTGGGTTTGTGGGTTCGGTCCCGTGAAGTTCGGACCCCCCCCCACCAAAAGTTCAGAAAATTTGGCTGCCTGGAGACTTTGGGCACTCCAGGTGTGCCAATGGTGACATGGCAGGCTGCCGGAGACACAGCAGAAGCAGCAGTAGAGATGGGGAGGGCTTGGGGCTTGGCACCCCGAGTTGCCCAGGCAGGCAGGTTCAGTGCTTGGCCACTGGGGCTGCCCGTGGGGGCATGGTTGGACATCTGAGTTCCAGAGGCAGTAGAAAAGGCCGGGAAGGTTTCGAGCTTGGTGGCTGTCCTGGCAACCCTACTTGGCCAGGCATTGCAAGCTGCCAGGCATAGGAGGAGGAGCAGCAGAGGCCCTGCCAGGACTTCAAGGCTGGCACTGCTACTCAGCTGGGCATTGCAGGCTGCCAGGCATCGGCGGAGCTGTGGCAGAGGCCTGGCCAGGGCTTGGTGGCTGGCAGCCCTACTCAGTCGGGTGCTGCATGATGCCAGGCATCAGAGGAGCAGTGGCAAAGGCAAAGCCAGGACTTGGTGGAGGGCACCCTTACTTGGCCGGGAATTTCAGGCTGCCTGGGATTTTGTGAACACTCTGTGCATGACCATGAGTGGGTGCTCTGTATGGCACCTGCCACCTATGCATTATGTGATATGGCCAGTATGGCACCCCTACTTATCTAGGCATTTCAGGCTGGCTGGCATTGGTGGAGCAGCGGCAGAGGCCCGGCCAGGGTTTGGTTGCTGGCACCCTTACTCGGCCAGGCATTGCAGCCTGCCAGGCATTGGTAGAGCAGTGGCAAAGGGCAGGCCAGGGCTTGGTGGTTAGTACCCATACTCAGCTGGGTGTTGCAGGCTGTCAAGCATTGTCTGAGCAGTGGCAGAGGCCCAGCCAGGGCTTGGTGTCTGGCACCCTTACTTGGCTGGGCATTGCAGGCTGCCTGGATGTTTGGCTAGCACTCTGTGCATGGCCATGAGTGGGTGCTCTGTATGGCACCTGCCACCTATGTGTAATGTGGTATGGCCAGTATGGCATCTCTACTTGGCTGGGTATTGCAGGCTGGCTGGCATTGGTGGAGCAGCAGCAGAGGCCCTGCCAGGGTTCAGTGGCTGGCACCCCTACTCGGCCTAACATTGCAGGCTGCCAGGCTCAGTGGAGCTATTCATCTTGCCTCGCATGAAGCACTCTGGATTTCCAGCGAGTGCTCTGTATGTGTCCATGAGTGGGTGCTCTGTGGTATGGCACCTGCCACCTATGTGTTATGCGGTATGGCCAGTATGGCACTCCTACTTGGATGGGTGTTACAGGCTGCCAGGTATCAGTGGAGCAGCGTCAGAGGCCCGGCCAGGGCTTTTTGGCTGGAACCTCTACTCAGTCAGGCATTTCAGGCTGCCAGGCATCAGCGGAGCAGTGGCAGAGGCCCGGCCAAGCCTGGGTGGCTGGCACCCATACTTGGCTAGGTGTTTCAGGTTTCCAGGCATCAGAGGAGCAGTGGAAGAGTCCCAGCCAGGCCTTGGTGGGTGTTACCCCTACTTGTCCGGGCATTTCAGGCTCACAGGCATCAATGGCAGCCTGATTCAGGGTGGTGGTGAGGGCAGCTTAAACTGGGGGGCCAGGAAGCCAGTCAGGCACCTAAACCCCATGTCCCCAACCCCTGAGAAGGGCTGCCCATTGAGTGCAATCATTTCCCCCAACATGCGTGTGACTTTCATTTGAAAGCCACGCTGCCCTCCATGTCCTGCAGCTGCTGATGGACTTGGCAGCTGCCCCACCCCAGCTCCTCCATGGTGCACTGAGACTTCTAGGCCTAAACTGACAGCTGCTTCTGCTGCTGCTGCTGCTGCTGCTGCTGCTGCTACTGCTGCTTCTCTCCCTGCTGCCATTTCTTGGGGATCCAGCCCTGCTTCTAGCAACAGGGGTGGAATCCACCAGCCCTGGACTTCTGGGCATCACATAAATAATGGGGGACATTGGTGGCCCATGATGAACATCTGACCCTGAAACACCTGAACCTGCTCCTGCAGCCACAGCAGAGACAGCTGCAGCCTCCTGGACTGTAGGTCTTCCATTGCCCTGTGTGGCAGTGGAGGATGCTGGCAGGAGGCGATGCCGAACTACACCCCTAGTGCCACGCAGACTAGGAATGCAGGCTGAGGCAGGGTTTAGCTTTGCTCACAGGGCAGGCAGACAGGCATTTTGGCATAAGCAGAAGGCAGACTGTGGCAGGGTATAACAGCTAAATCTATCTAATCTAATCTAAATAAATGAAACTATGAGGTAAATATGTGGAAATGGGTGAAATAGGAGAAGGATGGCAATGGGAACACAAACTGTGGGGAGAGGGAGAGTTCTGAAAATGCCTTCTGACAGGATTAGTGGCTAACTCAGAACAAATTGGAAAGGGGGGAGGGCAATTAATGTTACACAGGTTTTTTTCACAGTACCCGTGGCACAGCAGAGGCGGAAGTAGCAGAAGCATTAGACATTGGATTGCCTGGGCACAGTAACAGAGGCACAACAGAGGCAGCAGAAGTAGCAGACATTGGATTTCCCAGGCACAGTACCTGTGGAACAGCAGAGGAAGCATTGGCAGCAGCAGCAGACATTGGATTTCCCAATAGCAGAACCCGTGGCACAGCAGAGGCGGCATTGGCAGCAGCAGCACACATTGGATTGCCTGGTAGCAGAACCCGTGGCACAGAAGAGGCAGCAGCAGCAGCAGAAGCAGATATCGGATTGCCCGGGTACAGTACCTGTGGCACAGCTGAGGCAGCATTGGCAGCAGCAGTGGACATTGGATGGCCCGGTCACAGAACCCGTGGCAGAGACAGCAGAGGTGGCATTGGCAGCAGCAGCAGAAGACATTGGATTGCCCGGGCACAGAACTCATTGCACAGACAGTAGGGGCAGCATTGGCAGCAGCAGCAGCAGCAGAAATTTGATTGCCAGGGCACAGAATTGCCAGGGAACAGCAAAGATGGCAGCAGCAAGATTTGTCTGTGCACAGCACCCATGAAGCCAGGATGGTATGATTTGCCAGGGAAGAGTTCCCATACAGCATCAGACTGCAGCAGCAGGATTGCGTAGGCACATTTGCAATTGCCAGGACAGAGCACCCATGGACCAGCTGACAGCAGCAGCAGGATTACCAGGCCAGTGGGGCACATCACCCAGGGTTGCCAGGGAAGGCAGACAGGCACCTTGGCATGAGAGGTTAGCCAGCCGGGACAGGGCTTCAGCTTTGTCCACAGGGCGGGCAGACAGGCAGCTTGGCAGGAGCAGAAAGCAGACTAAGAGAGCCTTTGATCTAGGCTGCCTGGGTGGGTGGGCGCGCAGACAGGAAGCGTGGCATGAGTATCAGAAGGCTGGTTGAGTCAGGGTTTGATCTTGGCCACTTGGGCGGGTGGGCAGATAGACAGCGTGTGATGAGAATAAGGCAGACTGAGGCAGGCTTTGATCTTGTCAACCTGGGCGGGCGGGTAGACAGGCAGCGTGGCATGAGAGGCAGTAGGGAAGGCAGGCTGGGACCTTGGCAGGGCACTCAGAAGGCTGGCAAAGACTGTTCAGTGTGAGGGAGAGAGAATCAGTTAGATAGGTTGGCCGAGATCATCTTGCCAGAGGCCAACTGGCAGGCTTACAGCTTCCCATTGCCACCCTGCGTCATGAGGTCAGTCAGATAGGCCGGCCAAGGCCGTCTGGTCAGAGAGTGTCAGACCCTTGTACAGGGGTCTTATATGTAGGTTTTGGGGCTACGGGAGATGGAACAGGGCTCACCAGTCCCAAGGGGATGCTCCATCCGGCAGCATGGCCCGACCGTCCTGGGCCGCACTACCGTTTTTGGCGACTCTGGCTAGGCCGTCACTGCCACCATCGTGTCAGCTGGATGGGGTGGGGCTTGTCCCTGAGGATACGGGAGCTCCACCAGAGCTCTCTGCGAGGTCAGGGGGCGGAGTTATGGGCATGCTGCTGTCCCAGGCAGAAGCCACGCCCCCAGCCTCATTGCCGCGTTGCTCACATCGCCTGTGCGCGTTACGAGGAGTGGGATATAAAACCAGCTCGTTCTCACGCTGACATTGCCGGTGATCAGATCCCTTGTGCCTGTGAGACTGGCCCCCATCCCTTCCTTGTGTTGTTGAGAGTCCGACTGGTGTGCTAACTTTGACTTTGCTGAGAGTGCAATTTGAGCAACTTTGCTGAGATTGAATAGTGAACGACTGTGGTAGGTGCTTGCGGAGGAACTGTAGTCTGGCTGCGAGGAACATTTCCCCTACACCCCTGCTCAAAGACTCGGTTTCCCCTCACCATGTGTTTGGCCTTTCAAAACTCCATGCTCCAGGGGCCCATACACCCCTTCCCTTCATCATCCTCCATTTCCCCGTTCCCCTCCATTACCCCTGTGTGTTTGTGGCTAGCGACAACTGTAAGGTTTGGCACTCCTATTCACCACCCCATAATGATCTAGGCTGGGGGTGTTTCACTCCAGAAGCCAATCAAGATCCTGAGGGCTTGTTTACGAGCAGAACCTTGTTGTCAAGTGAGGGCATGTGGTGTATTCCCTGGGCCACCCTTATCCCTTCTCTTACCTACAACCTCACAGGGAGTCAGAAAGAGAGAGGCAGGGCAGGTTCCAGGCATTGGGAGGGAGGAACAGCACCTCAGCACAGTAGCAGCAGCCCAGACTGAGGAGGAGCCCCATCCCAATACTGCCCCTGGCATGGGATGGCATGTGCGACTGCACAATCAATCAATGTCCAGGGGCAGCTCAGGGAATCCCAGCAGCGGAAGGTTCACCTTAATGAACAGCAACTGCTCCACCAACTTGGCCCCCAGCCTCAGGTGGTGCAGAGACCAAATGTCCCCCGCCATGGAGAACACCCACTCACTGGGGACACTGGTTGGTGGGCAGGACAAGAGACCCTTGGCCACTTTGGATAGTGCCGGCCACACGTTGGTCTTGTGGGCCCAATAGGTCAAGGGATCGCTGCTGGGTTCTATGGCACAGCTACTCCTCCAGGTAGCTCTCCACTGCTGCTGAGGTGCTGTTGTACTCCCTCACATAACTGTCCTTGGGCACCAACTCCACCACTGCCCTCAGCCATGCTGCCTGCCCTGGTGTGCACGAGCCCATGCTTGCCAGAGGGTCCTGCACATACGAACTGCTGCTGGCAATAGGGGTGCTGGTGCTGCTCAGCCTGCTGCTGGTGCTGCTTCTGCTAGGACTGGGGGCTGGAATAGACCCTGCTGGCTGAAAGTGGTGGCTGCTCCTACTCCCACCATCCCCAGGGGCATCCTGCTGCTGCTGCTGCCATGCACTCTCAAGGGCCCACTCTTCTTGCCAGACCGTCTCCACCAGCTCACCCTTCTAGTGGACATAGAACACTGTCTGGCGTGCCACTATGCCTTTGACCCTGGGGTCCAGCATGGTTGCCAAAACGTATTCCGCTCGCTTCAGGAGCTCATCAAACCGTCCCTTCAGCCCTGCCTTCAGCTGCCGCACCAGGTCAACCACTTCATCTGAAAGCTTCCTCCCATGAGGGCCACATTCCCACTCCTGGAGAATCTCCTCCAGCCTCCTGAGGAGACTCTGCATCAGAGGGGTCACGTGGCTGATGGTGGCCATTGAGTAGCTGATGGTCTCCATTAGGGCTGATGCGGCAGCAGCTGTTACCACGCCGCGATTCCGTTCCGCCATTTCGGAATTGCCCGCGCCACACCGCGACTTTTCTGTGGATATTCCGCTAATTCCACCGGAATTCTGCAAATCACGGAATTGCAGGAAAATTGTGGAAAAAATGCGGAAATTGCGGAAAACTGCTATTTTGCTATTTTGTGGCACTGGCGGAATGGCGGAAATAGCGAAAATGTCATGTTTCCACGATTCCACTAAGTAGCGGAATTAAATAAGCGGAACCGCGGAACCGCGGAATGAAACTAGCGGAATGAAAGCCTCTGCCATGCTGTTCCACTAATTGCGGAAACACTGTTTCCGCCGGAAATAGCTACCGCTGCGATATTCCGCTACAGCCCTAGTCTCCATCACGGCCAGGAATGATCTGAGCATGAAGACCTGTGAGTCAGGATCTCCAGTTCTACCCCATCATACCCTAGAGGTGCCCTGCTGTCCATCACCAGTTGAACCTGATGCAAGGCTGTTTTCTGCTTGAGAAGCCACTCAAGCACCAGGAAGGTCAAATTCCACCGGGTGGACATATCCTTCACTAGCTGGTGCACTGGGGAGCCTTGCTCTTTCTGCTTTGCCTCGAGGAGGATGTTGTCCTTCACGCTCCAGTTAAAGAAACTGGCCAACTTCCTCCTCTGCTCAACCAGAGAGCTAAGGGTGCCATCCCCAATCCCCTTCTCCCCCAAGCCCAGAGCGTCCCTGACCACCAGATTAAGGGTGTTTACGGTGCAAGGGAAGCTGGTGAAGCCCCCCTCATGGACTGTCCTCAATATGTTGGCCGCGTTGTCGGTGACCATGCACCCCTTGGTAAAGGGCGCTCCTGAGCGTGACCCACTCCCTCACCATGGCAGTCAGGACTGACTCGTGTTCCGAGTGGTGTAGGGGCCATCAATTACTCCCACTTGAAGCAGGGCCCACTGATACTGTGCTTCGGGACCCCTCCTGCCACTGCCAAATGCTGCCTCCCAGTCCTGCCACCAGTGCACCATGATTGCCAGGTAGGCATGCTGCGGGTTCCTGCTCGACCACAGGTCTGTGGTGAAGTGGACAGTGGTACCCACAGCCCTTTCCAGCTGCTCCCTCACTCGCTCCTTTAAAGCCTGGAATAGTACTGGAAGCACCTGCCGACTCAGGGTGGTGCGTGAAGGCAGCTTAAACTTGGGGGTCAGGAACACAATCAGGCATCTAAACCCCATGTCCCCGACCACTGAGAAGGGCTGCCCATCCAGCAGCACTATCATTTCTGCGAATATGTACATGGCTTTCATTTGAAAGCCACGCTGCCCTCCACATCCTGCAGCTGCCAATGGACTTGGCAGCTGCCCCCACCCCAGCTCCTCCATAGTGCACTAATGCTGCTGCTGCTGCTTCTCCCCCTAGCAGTGATACTGCTCCTGCAACTAGAGGCAGCTGTTATAGCAGGATGCTTGCCTGCTGATGGAGGTGGACGACTGGCCACTGCGGTCGGGAACACACTGCCTGCCCACTTAGCAGCACAGCGCTGTGACATGCCTTCAGGTGCCTCGCCATGGCAGTTGTACCAAGGTTGGTGAGCACCTGACCCCGCTTTACCACCTTCTGGCACAAAATACACTGCACCTCCCTGGGATGATCCGCCTGCACCAACTTAAAATGAGCGCAGGCCGAGGATTTTTTGTCCCCTTCTGCTTTCTGGCCTGCACAAAGTGACGTATCACTGACAGCGCTGCTGGGAGGGGAAGAACATGGTGCCAACACAGGTCTCAGAGGGACAGCCATCGCCTCAGCACCAAACATCTCCTCCACAGAACTAGTTTCTGCTTCACTGTCCCCAATCATGGTGATGTCCCATGAAGAGGAGTACTGGGATCCTGAGGCTGATGGACCACTCACCATACTGCTGCCACTCTCCCTGTGTCCCCTATAGCTGCTGCTCCTGCTGCTCCTGTCCCTGCCATTGCCCGGGGATTGGGCTCTGCCTCTAGAAGTCGAAGTGGGATCTAGGGATGTGCGAACGTGGTTCAGAAGTTTGGAGTTCAGACCGAACTCAGTTTGTTCAGATGACCGAACCCGAACTCAAACACGAATCTGAACATGAAGTGACTGAACCAAACTAGATTCCAAACATCAAAATGAATGAACAGTTCGGTCAGTTCCCATTGTGTTTGGGTGAGTTTGGGTGGCCAAAACGTGTCACTGGAAGGCAAAACATAACAGGGAGGGAGAGTCAGCTGTGGAACAGACTTCCAGGCACCAGGGGTGAAGAGGCTTGGAGTAGAAGCCAGCCTGCCCAATCACCATCCCTTTTTGCCTCAGACCACTGGCTTCGCAGTCTGTGATTGGCCACGGGCTAGACTGCATGGAGCTAATGGGGCTTGCAATGAGGCAGGCGGAGCAAGAAACAAAACTGATTGCCTCCCCCCTTCCCAACACCTTCTGAGCTAGTCACTGTTCCTGAACAGCAGACGTTTCAGAAGGCTCCCTCTCCTCAATCCATTGCAATCCTCCTCCTATTTCACCCATCCAACCCATCTACCTCCATATTATCATTTATTTACATTAGATTAGATAGACTTAGATGTTATTTTTTGTTTTTACCCCTCCCTCTGTTCCCTGTGTTCAATCTTCCTTCCCCCCCCCCCCTCCATTGAATCTTTTCCCTCTCCCCCTTATTTCATCCTTGATTCTCTTCCCCTGCTTTAAGTTTTGGATTTATTTAGAGTAGGATTATTATTAGATTGATTTTCATTTCAGTTTTGTACCGCTCCCTGTGTTCTTTGTGCTTCTCCCTGTGTAATATTGTATATATAGATAGATAGTTATTAGATAAATACTAGTTACTAGATAGATATACATAGTAGTAAGCTTAGTTATAGAGATAGCTAGAGATACAGTGTGTTTGTAGGACAAGACCTTTGTAGTTAATTATTAGGATATTCCATTTTGTTCAATAGGTTTTAGAATAGTTAATAGCAATTAGATTTAGTGTAGATATATATATATATATATATATATTAGATAAATAATGTTTTTAAAAAATTTAAAAATGTTTTTATAAAATATTTGTGCATTCTTTTGGTGGAGGAAATGGAGAAGGGAGGTAGGAGAGGGCGAGGCCGGTCTGCTGCCCACAAGCCAGGCAATGAGGCATGTGGCAGAGCTGGCAGGGGCCATGCCAGCAGAGTGCCAGCAGGCAGAAGCAGCAGCCCATCCCCACGCCCCAAGCTGTGCAGGCCTGGTTGTGGGTCTTCCTCTCCCAGCACTAGTGGCACTAGTGCTCCCAGTGGTACTAGGGGCCAGGGGGTCAGGCATCGCCTCTTGGCAGTGTCCTCCACTGCCATGCAGGGCACTGTAATGTCTGCATTGCAGGCGGTTGAGGCTGTCTCATCTGCAGGTGCAGGCGACTCAGTGCCTGAAGCTCCTCAGGGGTCACCATTGTCCCCCAACTCCCCCATAATTATAGCGGTAATCCCCCAAAGCAGTCCAGGACTGATGGATCTCACCCCGGCTGCTAGAGGCAGGGCCAAATCCCAGGGCAATGGAAGAAGGGAGCAGCAGCAGCAGCAACAGCAGCTATAAGAGGCAGGTGGAGAGTGCTGTTCAGAGTGGGAGCAGCATGGGGAGTCCAGCAGCCTCCGTCACTCTGTTTGGGGATGGGGACAGCGATTCAGAGATTTCTGTGGAGGAGGTCTCTGTATCTGGTGCTCCTGAGGTGATGGCTGTCCCTCAATGAGCTGTGTCACCAGTGCCACCATGTCCTGCCTGTCCCAGTAGTGCATCACCTGGTGCGGGCCAGAAGGCAGGAGGGGCTAAAAAATCATGGGTCTGGGAGCATTTTAAGGTGAAGGCAGATGATCCATGGGAGCTGCAGTGCACTTTGTGCAATAAGGGTGTGAAGCGTGGGCAGGTGCTCACCAACCTGGGTACAACCGCCATATCGAGGCACCTGAAATCATACAACAGTGCTGCACTGTTACGCGGGGAGGCAGGGTCAGTGGATCATAGCGGATTCCTGATCCAAGCAGTGAGTCATCCGCCTCCTTCATCGGGCAACCATCCTGCTCCAACAGCTGTGTCTAGCAGCAGGAGAAGTATTGCTGCTCGGGGGGAGTAGCAGGAGCAGCAGCCTCGCTGGCAGCATCAGTCCACAATAGAGGAGATGGGATGGGGGCAGCTGCCAAGGCCATCAGCAGCTGGAGGGCGGCATGGCTTTCAAGAGAAAGCCGCACACCTGTTGGGTGACATGATCGCTGTCGATGGCCAGCCCTTCTCCATTGTTGGGGACACCGGGTTTTAGTGGCTGATGGGGTTCCTGGCCCCACAGTTTAAGCTGCCATCCTGCTTCACCCTAAGTTGTATGGTGGTGCCAGCCCTGTACGGAGCTTTGAAGGAGCGGGTGAAGGAGCAGCTGGCAGGGGCTCAGGATGCCACTGTCCATTTCACCCTGACTTTTGGTCCAGCTGGAACGCCCAGCACTCATACCTGGCGGTGATGGCGCACTGGTGGCAGGACCCAGATTTGGCATTTTACAGTGGCATGAGGGGTCCTGAAGCAAAGTATAGGTGAGCCCTTCTTCAGGCAGAAGTCATGGACTGCCCCCACAGATCCAGGAATATAGAGGCAGCCCTGAACACTGTGGTGAAGGAGTGGGTCATGCCAGGTGCACCGTTCACCCTGGGGTGTGTGGTGACCAATAATACAGCCAATATACTTAGGGAATTCCACAATGGGGGCTTCATGAGCATCCCTTGCATGGCACACACCCTCCACCTGGTGGTCAAAGATGCTCTGGGCTTGGGGGATAAGGCGATTGGGGAAGGCACCCGTAGATCCCTGATCCAGTGAGGGAGGTAGCTGGCCGGGTTCTTTAATCGCAGCATGAAGGGCAGCAAACTCCTCAGGGCCAAGCATGCAGAGCAAGGCCGCCCAGTGCACCAGGTGGTGCAGGATGTCTCCACCAGGTGAGTCATGGAGGAACATAGGGTCACACACATGTGATATTGGCCTACATGTAGACTACAAGCCTAGTAAATATGTAAAGCAAAACATGCAAAATGTATGTAATGTTACAATTGAGAACTGTAAAACCCAAATCAGGACTGTGTACGTGACCAAACTCCAGGAAGTAGGGACAGTTAAAAGATTGTGTATTGGCAACCCTTGCCAGACGTAACCCTATGGAGATGCAAATGGATGTTCATGTTTGCCTGGGTTGACTATGTGAGGAAAGACACAGGATCATGAGTGGAAAACCAGAGACAAAGAGACCATGGAAGGTACTTAAGCAAGGGCCATTAAGCCTGCTTCGCTATCGCTTGGCCAGAGCCACCTTGAGCACTCCCATCTGCATTCTGAATCTTGCCAGCAAGCTAGGCTGGAAGATATGGACTGAGAGAGGGGACTTTGCTTTCTAGCAGCTCTAAGTGTGAAGACCCAGTCACTTACATCAAGGACTGAGAAGAACTTATGGACCTTTGTAGGGTAAGATGCTTACTTAGGAACTCTACCAGTATAGATCAGGAATGCGTTATATTTACCTTTGATTTCTAGTAACCACTCTGTACCAACAATCTTGCTTATGTAATCAATAAACTTACTTCTTATCTTTAAGAAAAAGTGTCTGTGTCTTACATTGGAACACAAGTGAGCAACAAGAGTTCTCAAAGTCTTGCGAACCCAGAGAGTAGAGAGTCTGTAAATGGGAAGTATCGGGCCCTTGAGTGACAAAGGGGTTGTCCCTGCAGCTGGCTTGAATCAACCAGAGAGAGGAAACTGATCCAAGTGGGCTGTACCTGAGGGAAACTGAGTCACTCAAACCTGGTAAAGTGGGGGTATGGACTTCCAACCCGTGACAGTTGGTGCCCATTAAGAAGGGTTATGCTCAGCTTGTGGACCAATGTGTAGAAAGTAGAGGAACATAGCCAGGTGACTGGAATCCTCTGAGGGGAGTAAATCCCATACCTGCAGAGACTGAAAGTCCAAGGAGTTGGGAACTCAGCTCTGAGAGAGTAGAATAAGCAGATCCTTGAACAGAGTGCACTGAGTTTGTTGTTTTAGTTTTAATTTCGGGCCAGGGACAGTAAACAAAATAGGGCTCCCAAAGCACTTTCATCACCTGAGAAGGTCAGAGCTGAGCAGGGAAGCCCGAAAGAGATGTCTCAAAGCAGAAGGGAAAACTAGACAGCAACTGAAGCAGCTGATCCAGGAGTTTTAAATGAGCATGGATGGGAACAGAGTGGGGGCAGCAAATCCCTCTCCAAACCCCCCTCCATCTGACCAGCAACCAGCAGATGGAGGTGCGCTGCCAAACGTGCCTCAAAACCCCCTTCGAACTAACCACATCAGGTGCAATTGGTGCATCAGGTGCAATCAGGTGCAATTGGACACAGACAGCAGGGTCCTCCAGGCTTCAATGGGGAAGAATGGGAGATCCTCTCCCTGATGGTCTTCGTTCTGCGACCATTCCTGGAAGTGATGGAGACTATCAGCTCCTCCCATGGCCACAAGCAGTCAGTGACCCCTCTGGTCCAGAGTCTCCACCGGAGTCTTGAGGAGATTCTGCAGGGGCAGGATTGCAGCCCTCGGGGCAAGAAGCTGGGGGCTGAGGCAGTTGGGCTGGTGCAGAAGCTCAAGACAGGCCTGAAGGTGAGGTTTGATGAGTTCCTGCTGTGGGGGGAATATGTTTTGGGAACAATGCTGGACCCCAGAGTCAAGGGCAGCGTGGCACACAAGTCATCCCTCTATGGCCTCTGGAAGGATGATCTTGTGGGGAGGGTCCGGAAGCCATAGTGGGCTCTTAACAGTGTGCAGCAACAGCAGGACACCCCTGGGGATGGTAGGAGTGGGAGCATCCCCTTTCAGTTAGCAGGGTCCATCACTGCCTCCAGGCCTAGCGGTAGAAGCAGCAGCAACAGGATCAATATCAGCACCCCTACTGCCAGCAGCTCCTCCTCTGCTCAGCCCTCTCTGGGGGAACATGGGGCCCAGCACAAAAGGGCATACAGCATGGCTGAGGGCAGTGGGGGAGGTGGTGCCCAGAGACAGCTACGAGAGGGAGTACGACAGCGCCTCAGCAGCAGTCGAGACCTACCTGGACGAGGAGCCGTGCATCGATCCCTTGGCCTACTGGGCCGGCAAGACTGACATGTGGCCAGCCCTGTCCTAAGTGACTAGGGGATTATTGTCCTGCCCACCAACCAGTGTCCCCAGCAAGAGGGTGTTCTCTGTGCCTGGGGACATTTGCTCTCCGCACCGCCTGAGAGTGGGGCCAAGTTGGTGGAGCAGTTGTTGTTCCTAAAGGTGAACCTTCCGCTGCTGGGATTCCCTGAGCTGCCCCTGGACAAGGAGCGATGGTGCAGTGACACATGCCATCCCATGCCATGGGCAGTCAGGACAGGGCTCCTCCACCTCCTCAATCTGGGCTAGGACTACTGCTCCTGTGTGCTGCTGAGGTGCTGTCCCTCCCTCCCAATGCCTGGCACCCGTCCTGCCACTCTCTCTCTCTCTCTCATACTAGATGGCCTCGGCCGCCTTATCTGACTGACCTCATGATGTAGGGTGGCATTGGGAAACAAACTGTCAGTCTGCCACTCGTTAATGAGTGGAATGGAATTCTCATTAATGAGAACAGGTAGAATGGGGGGCAATTATAAATGCCTAAACTGTAGTATTTGTCACCTGAATATGGCAAATAGGTTTTTTTCCTCACCTTATCTTAAGTATGACTATGTAATTCGGCATAGTTTTACGTGCTGAAGCGCCAAAGTCATTTATATTGTTCAGTGTGCTTGTGGTCTTAATTATGTTAGCAAAACCATTAGACCTGTAAAAGACAGGATCATTGAACACAGATCAAATATTAGATGTCAAAAAATGTTGGCGCCTTTAGTAAAACATTTTTTGGAACTTCAACACTCTGTGAATGACCTGTCTTTTTGCTGCATGGATACCCATCAATCAGAAAGAGAATTATTTAGACTAGAAGCTAGATGGATTTTGAGATTAAAGTCTTTGACACTTATGGGACTGAATGAGGGTATTGATTGGGGCAGGATCATATGTTAAAAGAATAATTAAAAAAACATAGATCCTAAATTTGGGACTTATTATTTTTAATATTGGGTCTTTAATATTCTTGCTTGGTGTATTATCCATTTTTGGAGGTAGTGTATTTGGAGGCACATTATTGAATGGGATTGGTCTTGTTTATAGGGAGCCTTTTTTTTGTTATCTTAAGTGGTATGTCTACAATGTATTTCACTTTAAAAGGGAGGATGTTTGTGGATTATTGTTTATACAGGGTTCAGGGTGGGGATTTTTATCTTGTGGGTCTTCAAGTAACCCAATGCTCAGCGGAGGAGAACTTACCTGATCTAGAACTATTTATGTACTCAAAGTGGCAACCCCTCCATCTATCAAATAAGAACTTTGGACTTACTTGAATCGGAATATAAGACATTAGGAATAAGAGGAGGTTACATCATGGAAGTTATACCTCTGCTACAATGAGCTTTTTCAACTGTATTGCGACCTTCCTCCCCCTGGCAGAGCACCTATCTACCCTCAAGTATTTTGTAAATTCCTTTAATTATTGGTTTAAACAGAGGCAATATAGTGTAATGAGACCCACATGGTATCAATTATTGTGATGGTTTATAAAGCCTCTTCTGCTATAGGGGTAGTTATCTAGCTGCTGAGGTTTTTTCTGGAGATTTCCACTCGTAGTGTTGCATCAGAGCTCAAGGGTGAGTGTTTTGGTAAATGATAATAATTTTTATTGGTCTACTATCTTGATGTTGAATAGCTAATTGACCAAATGATTAAATTTACTTTATTATTCCAACAGATGAACCCCATGTTTGGATGCTACCCTTAGTGCTGTTGAAAAAGACCCATATAAGGGGTTAGAAA
This sequence comes from Sphenodon punctatus, assembly GCA_003113815.1. NCBI lineage: Eukaryota > Metazoa > Chordata > Lepidosauria > Sphenodontia > Sphenodontidae > Sphenodon > Sphenodon punctatus. Next base: position 51,375 of record QEPC01015242.1, read on the forward strand.
CACATTGTGTTCAGCAATAATTCACTCTGTTTAGTTTATGTGAATATCTTGAAATGTGGATATCTTGGAATAAGGCTGTTACCTGTTATTATTGATGCATCAATTTCGCTGTAGCTAATGTACTTTTGAGACAATGTAGTATTCTACTCTTTCTGGCCCTTTGGGACTAACACATGGTTGAGCCTAAGGCAAGTGTAGGTAGGTACCCAGTATTCCCTTGGGAGTAGCTTTTAACTGCCTGAAGGCTGTTTATTTTAAGCCTCTGTTTGATTGAGTTTTTAAGTTGGTTGAGAGAGAGACATTCTTTGGACCCTTTTGTGTGTTAGCCATCATTCCTCACACAGGGCACTGTCATTCCACAGCATCAAGAAACAACCACTCCAGTCCCAGGACCAACCAACTGAGTTCTGGGACGAATTTACAGGCAGGGAGGGCTGTGGCTAATATCCAGAAGCTGCCACTCTAGCCCCAGGATACACTGTCATTAGTCTGGGGCCATAGTTCCTCACACAGGGACTGTCATTCCACAGCATCAAGAAACAGTCACTCCAGCCCCAGGAGCTGTCGTCAGGGTTTTGGGGCCAAGTTACTGGCAGGGAGGGCTGTGGCCAATATCTAGAAGTTGCCACTCTAGCCCCAGGACCAACTTTCAGGGTTCTTGTGCCCTGTCATTCCTCTCATGGGGCACTGTCATTCCACTTTCTCTCTATGCAACCTGATGTTCATGCTGAGAGAGAGAGAGAGAGAGAGAGAGTCTCCCCACTGCTAGAAGGAGAGACAGACACGATCCCACCCATGCTGTCACCTGCACTATATAGCCAGAGAGAGAGAGAGATGTTTCCAGCTAGAACGAGAGAGATGGGGGTCGGAGGGGGAGAGGTATGTGTATCCAGCTACCTTGGCTGCCACCTGCCAGAACCAGGAAGAACTCCCATCTGTGCTCATGTGCCCAATGCCCATTGCCCGCATGCAGCAAACCTACCATAATGAGATGGAATATAACACAACGTATTATATGTGCCTGCCTGTGTGCGTTCCTATACCTGCTACTACCACCCATCGCATGATTGAATGAAGTGTGCCCAATAGGCTTTAGGCTGTAATTCCATTATCCCTGAATCAGTCATGCCCACCCATATCAGGAACCATCAACTAGATTCTGGAATCATCATTCCAGTGGCTGCATTCCATTCCACTGCATCCAGAAGCCCGGTGCCCACACGCCAGCTGAACCTCCCNCCCCCCCCCCCTCAACAGCCTACTCCTCTGCACCCACCTGTGGATGCCCGCTGAAGCTGCTTGAAATAAAAGCCCTTCTGACAACCAGCTCCCACCGCCTGCTGCTCACTGCCAAGGAGCCTGTCTCTCCTTCTCTCTGTTGCACCTACCCACACAAACACAAGCCCTGCACCTCCTGGGGGGTTGTCTGCAAGTTGAGACCCTGCTGCTGGCACAACAGATCTTTGGGTTAATAACTATGCTCCATGGGGTGGCAGGTTGTGCTGGTAGGGATTGACAAGCTGTATGCGATTCTGCCACCTGCCAGTCAGAACTTTGGCACATAGGGATAAAAGATTGGAAAGGTCAAATGAAGCTCATAACTAGAAATACAACTTTTATTAAAACTATTTAAATAACAACAAGAAGAACAAAACAACAACAACGTTCTGAAACCAAAAGCAAACATTGCAAGGAAACTTATAAATTAAACTATTAGTCTCTGTCCCCCGGGACTTGGGGGAAAGGCAACAACCGTTGGCGAGCAGCACAGGGTTGAGGGGCGGCCACCTGGAACTCTTGTAGGTCATAGCCATGGGCCACGGTAAACTCCATGACCCCTTTCACAGCCCGATGCCACCTGGAGAGTGCCTGGTGAGATAGTTCCAGGCTTTCCATCTCGGCGGAGACTAACTGGTCATACGCCTCTACCTTCTTCTCCACCTGGAACTGCTCCACCGGGCAGTTCTCCATGGTGGCTACTGTCATCTGCAGGCCGGCCATGAAGTCCCAGGTGGGTTTCTCCAACTCGGCTCAAAAGGCCTTGACCTCATCAGACTCCTGGGGCCCGGGGGTTTCCACATCGGGGCTTGGGGGGGGGGAAGGGCGTACATACTGGTTTTTTTGGGTTGCCTTCCCCCCCCCTTCTTCTTATGCTGAGGCTCCACAGCCACAGCAGAGTCCTCCTCCTGTTGCCTCACTTTCCTGCCATGCGTTCACTCTATGTGGGCAATGAGCCCTAATGTGGCCCCCTCTTTTTGCAGCCGGAATCTTTTATGGCAGATCTAAAAAGAGCATAAAAAGATCAGAACATAAGAAGTGCCATACTGTGTCAGACCAATGGTCTTTCAAGCCCTGCCTGCATTCTGTCTCCATAAGTGGGTGGACTGGGAGTCCAATCTCTCTCTGCAGGGGACTTCTGTTCCTAACAGGTCATAGGGAAATTCATTTCCTGTTGCTCCAGTTCCCGTGCCTTACCTTGCATGTGGCGATTCCATCGCCCTTGTCGTAAAACCTCCAGACATCCGACCTTGTCTGCCAAATGTCTGGGGGTGTCACTGACAACCTGGGCCTAGGGGTCCTCCTTGGCCTGGCAGTGGCACCAGCACTGGGGCCGGCATCCGATTCGTCTCTGAAATGGAAACACATTAAGAACACCAAAGTAATATCATGCATGTATGATGATGCCTCTAGTCCTCCCTCCTTGGGGTGCTTGAGATGGCAATGGAGAGACCCTATCTGGCACATGCAAATCCTGCCCTCCTTAGGGTGCTAGTAGCGATAGCAACGGAAGATGTGACCCTGGCTGGCATTTAAAAATACTGTCCTGCTTGGGTGCTAGTAGCAATGGCAACGGGAGATGTGACCCTGATTGGCACTTGCAAATCCTGTCCTACTTTAGGTGCTGTGGGGGGATGAGACCCTTGCTGGCATGTGCAAACCCTGCCCTCCTTGGGGTGCTATGGATGGCAACTGGAAAGACCCTGGTGGCTGGCACGTGAAAATTCTACGCTCCTTTGGGTGCTAGGGGATGCTAGGGATTGCAACTAGAAAGGCCCTGGCTGGCACGTACAAATCCTGCCCTTCTTGGGGTGCTTGGAATGGCAATGGGGAGACCCTGGCTGGCTGGCACGTGCAAGTCCTGCCCTTCTTTGGGTGCTGTGGAGGGATGAGACACTGGCTGACATGTGCAAATCCTGCCCTTATTTGGGTGCTGTGGAGAGATGAGACCCTGACTGGCAAGTGCAAATCCTGCCCTCCTTGGAGCACTTTGGATGGCAACTGGAAAGACCCTGGTGCCTGGCACGTGCAAATCCTGCCCTTATTTGGGGGTGCGTAGGGAATGGGATGGCAACTGGAGAGTGGAGACACTAGCTAGCTTGGCACATGTTTGGGTGGGGTTGCTGCTCGTGCTCACAGGGCCGGCCCCAGGGTTTGTGAGGCCATGTGCAAAGTCTTGGTGCAGGGCCTAATTTGCATAATTAGGCCCATCTAATTATGCAAATATAAAAATTTACATAAAACTTACTCCCTCTGGACTGGAAGGATTCCCATTCTCCACCACTCCAAGCAACCATGGAGAATCACGGCCTCCCAATGCTTCCCCACCTCCCCCACTTCCCCAGCCAAGTGTCTACCACCACACGTCAGGAGTGGTTCCACTGCAGCGGCAGCCAAGCAGGCAGTGAGGCAGGCACAGAGAGACTGACTGCGTCCACTGCCTTACTGGAGGAGGGGCCAGGGGGTGAACTTAGCCAGTCTGGCCTCCAGGGCCTGTTGCTTCTTGCTGCCGGAGCTGCCTGTGCCTTGTGCACGCTTGCAGTGTGACCAGTTCAGAGGTGCTGCTCTCACACACACAAGACACCCAAAATGCAGCTAGCTTATTAAACGCATTATGCCATGAAAAGAAACATCTAACCAGTTCAGTTGTGCCCCCATAATCAGTTCATGCTGTCCCCACCCCATAACCAATTCATTTGTGCCCCCACCTCCATATAATCAATTCACGCTGCCCCCACCCATAACCATTTAATTTGTGCCCATGGGGCAGTGTTAATTGATTGTATGAGGGGCGCAAATGAACGGGTTATGTGGTGAGGGTTTAAAGACAGTATTCCTGTTGGCAATAACTTCATTAAGAAGAGTTAGTGAAATAGCAGCCATAATAATTTCAGAACCATATTTGCAGATTTATTTTCCAAGACAGAATAGATATTGCTTTTCATCCTAAATTCCTACCTAAGATAGTATAAGACAGACAGTTGTGATGTTGTGGCCCTTTTTTACATGGGCCTCTCCCAGCCATGAACATGCAGATTTCTGTGTGTTCATGGGTGGGGGAGCCCTGTGTGAATGAAGTGGTGCATGTGCCCATGGTGAGTGGGGGTACGTGCATGTCCGCCTAACATGTATCCCCATTCACCACCACCACCACTCGTCCCCACGCAAGGAGCAACCAGGGGAAATGGTGGTTACCATGTGGGTGTTGATGAGTGGTGGGTGATTTGGGATGTGTGTGCAGCCATGTGCATGCCCCATCCATACACTGGCACGCCTGTGGATCCCCCACCCGGTGGAGCCTTGTAAAAATATCATGTGAGGAGCCACTCGAAGAAGAACAGAAGGTTGCTACCTTGCAAACAAGGTTCTTTGAGATGGCTCCGAACATTCTCACAACACCCACCCTTCCAGCCCCGCATGGAATTATTTTCTTATGTTTCTAGAAAGGGTTGGAATGAACTGTCATTCTGAGAGGGAAAGCACTTTTTATACTAGAGGAGCTCGAGACCATCATGTGGCCTATTATTTTAATAGGGTGATCATGCACAACCCAGTCGTGAGAATGTTAGACACCATCTCGAAGAACCTTGTTTACAAGGCTACAACCTTCTGATCAGCACATGGGGAGGAGCTCTTTGTAAACAAACAGCGTTATCTCCCAGTTTGGGTGTTGCTGCTGCTGCTGCTGCTACTGCTGCAGCACTACTAGGAGGGAGAGGCAGGTGAGGGATGGGATCTGGAGCCAGGGAAGGAAGGAAGAAGAACTTACTGGGGGAGAAGCTGGCTCCAGCCTGCTGCTCAGCCATGCAAGTGTGGAGCCCTAGCTGGCCATGGGACCATGTGCAGCTGCACATGTGGCACATGCCTGGGGCCGGCCCTGTGTGCTCTTGCCTGACTGCTGGAAGATCCCCCACACACTACAGTACCCTCTCTCTGTGTGGAAGACATCCTCTGCTACCCACTGATGCCCACTGTTTGTGCCTGACTGATGCCCACCACCCATGCACCTACCCGCATGCCAGTGAGCTCACTTTAATGGATAGAGCCTTAAGTTGACCTGCCATGCTACCACGGACACCCGTGGGGGTACCTCGAGTGCCCCAAGCCTCCTGGTGGGTCTGAACTCTGCCAGACCGAACCCCCAAACTCGAACTAGATTTTCGGGCCAAACGGTCAAACATTCGAAACCCGTTCTGTTCATACATCCTTATCCAGTACACCAGCTCTCTGGGCTGAGAGATCATTACTTGTCCAAGGCCAACCAGTGAGTTCATGGCTAGGTTGGTATCTCCCTTGCAAATGCTCTGATTTATTGAAAAACCACTTAGAGAAAGTCTAGTTGCTGTTTTGGTTCCAAATGTAAGAGACAGAGACAGTCATTCAGCTGGTAGTTTTTATTGGACCAACTTCTTTTGGTGAGAATGCAAACTTTTGAGATTCTTTTAAAAAAACTCTTCCTCAGGTGAGCTTAAGGAAGACAATTCTTCACATCCACCTTGTATGTTACCTGCAGATTTTGAAACTCAAAGGTATTTTTTGTTGTTTTTTAATTTGAGCAATGTTTTTGGAAAAACCTCCAAGCTGCTTCTCTGGATGGTGCTGATAATATTACTTGAAACTGGCTGTGTGAATCAACAGAGGAATTTGCTTTCACATTGTAGTAGACAAAAGAGAGAGCTAACAGCAACATGCTCATTAGTCTCTAGACTAATCTCATCTCTGAATTAGCCAAGTGTTGAATCCAGCAGGCTAAATTAATGCTTCTTGCAATGGTTGACAGTTCTATGCCATGTTTATGCCAATTCATTCTTGTCAAAAATGGGCAGCCTTTTCATTGTAATCTTCTCCCTCCTGCTCTGGGGGGTTATGATATTAAGAAATAAGATATTGTGTAAGAATGTGTTTCTGAGGTATTTGTTTCCCCATTGATAAAAGTTTAATAGTAACCGATGCTTGATTCTGCTCCGACATTTATAAATGCTTTGCAACTCTGCCTTTCAAATAAACTTAAGATGAAAACATTGCATTGCTTAGTTCCAGACTAACGAGCAAAGCAGGATGTACAATGGTACAAATTTTAGATTTGTGTGCAGTCAGTAAGACAAAATGAGCTTTCAGCAGGGAAACTTTGTGTTTTTGGAAATTATAAGTGATGGTAGACCCATAGATACTAAGATCAGAACAGAAGTGATCACTGACATTCCTCTTGAAAATCTACCTTTTTGTCAAGCCTTCCTTAGCTCCTCATCCTCTTAGTCCCCCTTCCTTCCCCGATGTAGCTATGTAACTAAGCTAAGCACATATATCAGCAAACTCTTCATGAATGTATCCTCCATTGCCCCCATTCTTCATCCCCTCTTCCTTGTCTTTCTTAGACTGTAAACCCCCCGTGGCAGGGAGCCTGTCTATTTTCAACAGTTGTAAAGCATCCAGTACATTGCTTGTGCTATATAAATTGATGACCACCACCACCATCATCATCATCATCCCCGATCTCCTGCTAACCTGCCATTAAACATTCTTCAGTTATTACCATAGCAAGTTTGCTGATCTGTGTTTGGGTGAAGTGTATTAAATCATACTGCATGCTACTGCTACAGAGAAACTATGACTTCCCTGGGCAGTCTGCCCCAATGGTTAATCATTCTCGCAACTAATCAATAAATTAATTAATTCATTCATTTATTTATTCATCCATTTTCAGCTTCCAGTATTGGTTTGATATGGAGCATAGTCCCCTCCGCGATAGCTGCGGCGGGGGTTTGGCAGCGCCCGCTTACCTTCCCTGGGAAGGAGGACGGGGAAAGGAGCGGCCGCGCGAACTGCGTAGGGAGAGGCCGTGGTTGCTATGCAACCAAACTGAAATGCGCCCAGGACTCTCGCGAGAGCGGGATTTCCCGGGCGCCATCTTAGACTTCCCGCTCAGCTGCTTCATTCGGCCGGGCGGTGAGCAGGGAGTGGGACACGCGGCAAGCCTGTTGGAGCGGAGCCAGGCCTTGCCACAGGGGAAATGAGCCCAGCAAAGGGCAAAAAGGGTTGTTGCGACTTGCTGGGGATGCCTGGTGAGAGCCT
>QEPC01015242.1:58824-90174 GCA_003113815.1 Sphenodon punctatus
GTGAAACCGGGATGGGGGCAGGGTGTAAGTTTAAGAAGTTTGTTAAGGTAGGGCACAGGAGGATTCCCCTCGGGCTTAACCCGAAGACGGCAAAGATGGGCAACAGGGCACAAGGACAGCGCCTGCTACAGTAAGGGAACCTCCTGCGGCGATGGTTAACAGTTAGGAAGAGATTGATAGGACCCCAGTTTAAAGGGGGAAGTGGGAGGGTCACCTCTTCCCCCTTTTTATCGTCTAACAATAAATAGTGCGGCCGTTCAAACCCATACAAGTGTCCGCGTCTTCCTTGGGAGGGGGTGCGTCGACAATTACACCGGTTCTGCGTTTATTGCACTGACTGCCTATAGTCTTCTGGACCCGATTCAAAGTGTTGATGCTTGCCTATAAAGCCCTAAATGGCCTTGGCCTGTCCTATCTGTGGGATCGCCTCATCCCTCGGGTCCTGGATCGGCCCCTGAGGTCATCGGGGGGTGTTCTCCTTGAGTTCCCTCAGGTTTCTTGGGGGGGCATGATGGGGAGGGGCATGATGGGGTGGCTGCTCCTTGGCTGTGGAACTCCCTGCCATTGGAGGCGTGTTTGGCCCAGGATCTCCCATCTTTTCAATGTAGGGTGATTTCAGATGTTACAGGCGCCTGAGTCACCACAGTGGATTCCCAGTGATGGCGACCCATATAACCACCCCCCGTGGTCAAGAAAGGCCCCAAACAGATGTGACAGGACCGGGACCATGTCAGGGAATCGGGCCACCAGACCACAGCCCAGGGCAGTGCAACAGACGTGATGCCAATTCTGGGCTGTGGTCAAAACACCCGGAAGGCTTGGGGAGGGGCGGGACACATACATAGCCGGCTGAGGGCAAACGAAGCCAGAAGTGCCTTCAAGGAATGCCCACATAAGGGAAATGGGAAGGGAGGGAAAACATTCAGGAAACATCCACAGGAGAAGGCAGTTACGGAGTGGAGCACCGGTCACAGAAGTGGACAGGGGGGCCCCACTGAGGGGGCACAGAGGCATAAGCAGGGGCAGCAGGACTCCAGGAACCAGCCAGCACAGCACCAAGCCTGAGACATAATGGAGGAAGTGGGCAGTAACTCGTGGCAGCGGGGTGGAACCGGGAGGCCACAGCTGTGCCAGCATCCAGGGCCCGGAAGAAAAGGGGGGACTCACAACCAGCTGCAGGTGGGTGGCCCACCAGGTGCATGAAGTGGGGCCACTGAAGCATGCCCCAACGGTACCCCAGTGCAGGCATGTGGTGGGCAACCAGGTAGTATGTCTCGAAGGGATCCTGAGCGGCGAGCCCCATCTGCACATTCAATCAGGACCACACACCAGCCAGCACCGACACCTCCACTTCAGAGGGCTCTGACAAGCCATAGTCAGCAGGTGGGGGCCACATAAGGTGACCCAGCTCCAACAGGTGGTGATAGATCACCACGCGGGACCGCTGGTAACCTCGGGCCCCATTAACACAGCCAAAGAAGGACACAGCCAAGGCAGGGTCCCTCTCTGCCAGACAGGACATATAGGCAGTCAGGTTTCACACACAGTCTCCGCCACTGACCATCCCACATGCAAGCACCTGATCTCTGGGATGCACCCATTTGGAAAGGGACACAGGCCTAGCATCTAAGCATGCAGCTGGCAGTCGTGGGTGCTCACCACATAGCTATAGTACCGCAGCCCAGAGCTCATACTCTCGTAGGCACCTGTGAGGCTGTCCGGGAAGCTCAGAAGCAATTGCACAGCTGGGTAATTGCACAGGTCACACAGGGCCATGGTCTCGTGGAAGGTCCAGCTATGGGGAGCCCTGGGCACACTGCAGCCCGGGAACCCTGGGGAAGAGCGGCCAGCCATGGTCCAGCAAGCGGCGGATATGAAGTGCAAGGAAAGGAGGGCCCCACAATCCCTGGAGGAATGGGAGGGGAAGCAGGGGAGCTCCAAGGCCAAGTGATAAGGGCACAGCCTGCAACATTGTATGGATACAGAGTGAGGCATGGGGTACGGACCCATCACAGCTGCTGGAACAGAGCACACAGCCAGAACAACCTACACACTACTCAGGGCCCCGAGGACAACAGGCAGCCAACACCGGGAGGTGGGGGTGATGACAGCAGGAATGCAGCTGCTGCCCGCATGCCCAGTCAAAGGCCGGACCATGCGCCATGCCCCCTCCAGGGAAGGCATGTGCATGCATTGGGGAACCCACCACCTCCCCACCCCGCTTGCCCTGCAGGAGCCAGTCCTGCCGGTCCAGGGGCTGGCCAGGGTGACCCAGGTCCCCGAGCCCAATTGGCAGGGTGTGACCAGGGGGTGGGGAAACACAGGTTCCAACCTACAACAGGTGCGGCCCCAACCCATCCAGGGCACCGGTCACCATGGAGCTGGGCCGGTTGGGTGCCTGCGGGATGCACCTAGTCATTAGGAATGGGCGCGAACAGATGGCAGTTCGGGTTCGGCCATTCGGTTCGGCTGATTTCAGTTTGTGCATTTGGGTTCCTGCATTTGGGTGGTCTGCTGGGTTTGTGTTCGGGCGTTCAGTTTGGGCGTTTGGTTTCGCCATTCGGTTCAGGTTAAGCCATTCTGTTCGGGTTTGGCTGTTCGGGAAAAAATATCATGAGAGCTCGGGAAGCTGTAATCTTTCTGGAAACCAGAAATTTGAGTGCATACAGAGCTGTGTGGCGAGTGAGTGTGTGTTTGACTCAGTGGCTGTATCGGTTTGTGTGTTTTGGCTGTGTTTGTGTTGGGTTTGGCTATGCTGTGTGTTTGGATGGTTGGTGATTGTTGGTGTGTGTTGTGTGGGTGACTTTTTGGAGTGTGTGTTTTTAAAAAAAAAAAAAAAGAAGAAGAAGGCTGCAGTCTTGATCCCCTGGTTGGGGGCCAACTTGCCGGTCGCGGAGGAGGAGGAGGAGGAAGAGGTAGAGGTCGTTGCCCCTACTACACCTCCGGTGGTGGTGTCCAGCTCCTCAGCTCAGGACCCAGCGACGGGCTCAGGAGGTGATATCAGGTTTGTAACCTTTTTTTTTTTTTTTACTTTGAGGACAAGAAAGGCTCTATCCATTAGAACAAGCTCACTGGCGTGCGGGTGGGTGCGTGGGTGCTGGGCATCAGTCAGGCACAAACAGTGGGCATAAGCGGGTGGCAGAGGATGTCTGCCACAGAGAGAGAGGGTACTGTAGCATGAGGGGCTCTGGCATGAGCAGCACCCCCACCCAAACACGTGCCAGGCTAGCAAGGGTCTCCCCTCTCCAGTTGGCATCCCATTCCTTATGCACCCCCAAATAAGAGCAGGCTCTTTCATCCAGCCAGGGTCACATCTACCATCACCATCCCCAGTACCACAAGGAGGGCAGGGTGTTTGCACGTGCCAGCCAGGGCCTTCCTAGTTGCAATCCCAAGCACCACAAGGAGGGCAGGGTTTGCATGTGCCAGCCAGGTCCTTTCTAGTTGCAATCCATAGCATCCCTTAGCACCCCCAGGAGGGCAGGATTTGCACGTGTTTTCTAGTTGCAATCCCTAGAACCCCAAGGAGGGAGGACTAGAGGCATCATCATAAATGCATGATATTTCTTTGGTGATCTTAATGTGTTCCCATTTCAGAGAGCAATCGGTTGCTGGCCCCAGCGCTGTTGCCAGGACCAGGCCAAGTCCAAGGACTCGACAGGCCCCTAGGCGGAGGTCGCCAGTGGAGATGCCCCCAGACATTTGGTGCCAGACGTCGGATGTATGGAGGTTCTGCGACAAGGTCAATGGAATCTCCACATGCAAGGTATGGTACGGGGACTGGAACAACAGGGAATGAATTGCCCTATGACCTGTTAGGAATGGAAGTCCCCTGCAGAGAGAGATTGGATGGCCACCCAGTCCACCCACTTGTGGAGACAGAATGCAGGCAGCACGGCTTGACAGACCATTGGTCTGACACAGTATGGCACTTCTTATGTTCCTATCTTTTTCTGCTCTTTTTAGCGCTGCAATGTTTTCCACCAGCAGAGGGAGGGAACAACATCAGGGCTCATAAACCATATTGAGAGTAGCCACAGCCTGAGAGTGAGGTGGTTGGGTGAGGAGGAGTCTTGAGTGGAGGCCGTGGACCTTGAGAGACAGAAGAAGGGAGGAAAGGCAAGCTGCAAACGGCGGCATATAAGCCCTCCCCCCGCCCTCCAGCCCTGACGTGGAGACCCCCAGACCCCCAGAGGATGCAGAGGCCAAGGTCCTTCAGGCCAAGTTGCAGCGGGCCACCCAGGACCATGTTGCATAGGTCCAGAACTCTTCTGCCAACCTGGAGAACCACCTGGTGGAGCAGCTGCAGGTGGTCCAGGCAGAGTGGCAGAAGGTGGAGGCATACGGGCAGTATGTCTCCGCCGACTTCGCCGCTTGCAGCTGTACCACCAGATGCTCTCCAAGGGGCATAGGGACATGAAAGAGGGGTTGGAGTTTGCCATGGTCAACAGTGTGCTGGACGAGTCCAAGGTCACTGGCCCTCAAACCTGTGAAGCACCCCAAGGTCTGTTGCCTTTCCCCCAATTCCGGGGGGACAGGCCCAGTGGAAGCAGAGCTGCAGACTCTTAGTTTAATTAATAAGCTTCATTTACATGTTTTCTTTTGTTTTATTAAATGTTGTTGTTGTTGTTGTTGTTGTTGTTTTGCTTTGTTTTCTTATGTAAATAGTTTTAATTAAAGTTGTAATATTTTTTGTTATGAGGCTCGTTTGACCGTACCAATCTTTTATCCCTATGTGCTGAAGTTCTGGCTGGCAGGTTGCAGAATCTCATACAGCTTGTCGATCCCTTCCAGCAGCACCTGCCACCTCATGTAGCATAGGTATTAACCCAAAGATGTGCTGTGCCAGCAGCATGGTCTCAACTAGCAGAAATCCCCCTAGAAGGTGCAGGGATTGTGTTTGTGTGGGTGGGTGTGGCAGAAAGAAAGAGAGACAGGCTCCTCAGCAGTGGGCAGCAGGCGGTGGGAGCTGGTGGTCAGAGGGTCTTTTAGTTTCAGCAGCTAGCTTCAGAGGGCATCCATGTGTGGGTGCAGAGGAGTAGGCTTTTGGGGAGGGGTGTCAGGCTGGCATGCGGGCACCAGGCTTCTGGATGCAATGGAATGGAATGCAGCCCTCAGTGACAGGAAAGATGTTCCTATAATCTCGTTGATGGTCCCTGGGACAGGCGGGCATGACTGAATCAGGGATAGTGGAATGATGGCCTAAAGCCTATGGGACACACTTCATTTGATCAGGAGATAGGTGGTAGCAGGACAGCAGGTACAGGGACGCACACAGGCAGGCAGGCACTGGCAGACAGACAGGCACATATAATACATTGTGTGTTGTGTTCCATCTCATTACGGTAGGTTTGCTGTGTGCTGGATGTGGGCAATGGGCATTTAATGGGCACATGAGAACAGATGGGAGCTCTTCCTGGTTCTGGCAAGTGGCAGCCAGGATATACCTACCTCTCCCTCTCTAACCCCCATCTCTCTCATTCTAGCTGGGAACCTCTCTCTCTCTCTCTCTCTGGCCATATAGTGTCGGTGACAGTATGGGTGGGATCGTGTCTGTCTCTCCTTCAAGCAGTGGGTGGACTTCCTCTCTCTTGGCAGCAACCTGGGCGGGCCGACAGACACCTTGGCATGAGAGGCAGGAAGGCGGGCTGAGTCATGCTTTGAGCGTGGCGGCAACCTGGGGTACAGAACACTAGGCACAGACAGCACATAACTCTGGCAGCAGCAGGTGTTTATTTATGCCATGGCATCATTGCACAAACAGCATATAGGACTGGCCTGAGGGCCATTGGCACTGGAAGAAGCAGACATTGGTGACCATGGTACAGAACTCTTGGCACAGATAGCGTATAGGCCAAGGATTGCTTAGACAGTCAATCCTAAGTGATTGTTGTTGTGAAGGTACGGACTTGTGCTTGGAAAGGAGAGGGGCAGGAAGATCTCCCCACCCCCTCGTGCTGGGTACAAAGCATTCCCCCCGCCCCCACCATCTAGACGGGACCAGTGGGAAGGAATCTGTTAGATCCTGGGGAAGATTGTGACCGCTTACTTGCTTCTCCCCATAGAAGGGCTCAGGGGGGAGGGGATACCCCCCCACACTCTTCAGATCTCACTGCCCCCCCNGGTGCTTGGCTTTCTCCTGAAAGCCTGTGCCACGGCACCCTGCCGCTGGCCTAGAAAGATCCCCCCACCCCATCTCCTCCATGGTGGACTGACAGCACTGCTGGGGAGGCTCCTGCTTCTGTTCTGCCCCCATGCTGCTCCTGCTGCTAGAGGCAGCAGCAGTTGGTGCAGGACGCTGGCCCACTGAAGGAGCCAGGCGACTGGCTGCTGGAGTCGGGAACCCTCTGATATCCTCTTCTCCTGCCTTCCCGCTGAGCAACACAGTGACAGCACTGTGGCATGCCTTGAGGTGCCTGGCCATTGCTGTTGTGCCAAGGTTGGCAAGCACCTGCCCATGCTTCACCACCTTATTACACAGCATGCATTGCACCTCTCTCTGGGATCATCTGCCTGCACCTACTTAAAATGATCCTAGACTGAGGATTTTTTTTCCCCTCCTGCCTTCTTGCCCGGCCCAGCGGATGCACTGCTGCCAGCGCTGCTGGGAGGGGGAGAATTTCGTGGCACTGGTGATGCAGTTTTGGGAGGAGGGTCAGACATAACCTCGGGTACAGACATCTCTGCGGCACTAGTGTCTGCCTCTTCCTCACTCTCTGCGATCACGGTGATGTCCCATGAAAGGGAGTACTGTGACCCTGAGGCTAGACTACCCGTGCCCGCTATGCTGCTGGCACTCTCCCTGTGCCCCCCTCTGTAGCTGCTAGTGCTGCTGCTGCTCCTCTCCCTACTGACATTGCCTGGGGATCGGGCCCTGTCTCTAGCAGCCGGGGTGGGATCCACCAGCTCTGGACTGCTGGGGATTGCCTCAACAGTGGGGGACATTGGTGGCCCTGGAGGAACATCGGAAGCAGCCCCAGTACCTGCTCCTGGACCACCAACAGCAGAGACAGATGCAGCCTCAAGTCCTGCAGGCCTTCAAGTGTCATGTGTGACAGTGGAGAAGGGCACTGCCAGGAGGTGATGCAGAGCCACTGATGCCTGTTGCTCTAAAGCAGGCCTACTGAGTTGGGGGGGGGGTGTTGATGTGCTCTGCCTGCTACTGCTACTGCTGCTGCCTGCTGATGCTCCCCTGGCATGGCCCCGCCCGCCTCTGGAACGTGCCCCATTGCCTCCCCTACGGGCAGCAAATTGGCCTCTCCTTCCCTTCTCCATTTCTCCCTCCAAAATTGTGTGTGTGTGTGTGTATTTTTTACCTAATATTATATATATCTATATCTACACTAAATCTAACTACTATTAACTAATAACTATTCTAAATGCTATGAACTTAATGGATTAAGTACACACTATTCCTACAAACACTAAAACTAAATCACTAAATGCTATCTCTATCACTAAATTAACTCCTCAAACAGTCTACTATCTCTAACATACTCTCTCTCTCTCTCTCTCTCTGTCTCAAATTAATATTTTATATATATATAATATATATATATATAGGATGGGGGGAATCACAAACACAAGGAGGGGTACAAAACTTAAATGAAATCTAAATCAATCTAATAATCCTAGTCTAAATGAAATAATAGGGGAAGGGAATCAGGGATGTAATATAATATATGGGAGGGTGAAAGGAATCAATGCAGGGGGGAGGGAGGAAGGAAGATTGAACACAGGGGGGTAAAAACAAAAAACCCACTAAATCTATCTAATCTAAGCGAAGCTAAATAAATGAATGAGAATATGGGGGTAGATGGGTTGGATGGGTGAAATGGGAAGATGGCTGGATTGGGGAGCTTGGAAATGCTGTGAGAGAGGGAGCCTTCTGAAATGCCTGCTGTTCAGGAACCGTGACAGGCTCAGAAGATATTGGGAAGGGGGGGGGGGGCAGACCATTTTATTTCTTGCTGCGCCCACTTCATCGCAAGCCCCATTGGCTCTGTGCAGTCTAGCCCGTGGCCAATCACAGACTGCCAACCCAGTGGTCTGAGGTGAAAAGGGATGGTGATTCGGCAGGCTGGCTGCTACTCCAAGCCAGTCTCCACCCTCTACCCCTGGTGCCTGGAAGTCTGCTCCTCACCTGAGTCAGATGACTCCCCCTCCCTGCTACATTTGGCCTTCCAGTGACCTGACAGTAGACCACGTTTTAGCCACCCGAACTAAACCAAATGTGATCCAAACTGACCGAAGAGTTCTGCCTTTTCGATGTTCGGAATTGCGTTCGGTTTGGAATGTTCATGTTTGGGTTTGTGTTCATGTTCAGTCGTCCAAACAGGCCAAGTTCGGACCAGAGTCCAAACTTCCAAACCGCGTTCTCCCATCCCTACTAGCTGTGGGCACAGAGAGGTATCACTCTTACACAGACCTGTGAATCCAGACCGCAGAGTTGCACCTGGCCACCCAGCTGTGCGTTTGCATGGCCAGGAGCACTACCAGAGCCCAGAGAGCCCACCACAGGCGCAGGTGCTCCCTGATCCACCTCAGTACCCAGCAGGTGTCCAGGGCGGCCTGAGAGGCCCTCCTCCGTGCCCGGGGCCGGGCTGATGTGCTCTGCGAGGTGGTCAGCTGGCTCCAGTGGCAGAGGGAGACCTTGTGGCACGCTGCCCTGCTCTCAATGCCCATTGACCGGCAGGTATGGGTCACGGAGCGGGCACAGGGGTGTTGGGCCAGGGCACTAGCCCAATGGAACGAGGCCACCTGGAGGTTGCACTTTCAGATTGACATGCATGTCCTCCTGTGACTCATGGAGCTGTTAACGCCCTGGGTAGAGTGGCAGGCCACCCCCATGTGGGCCCCCATAACCATGGTCCAGAGGGTGGCCATTGGGGTCTGGGTCCTTGCAACACCCGACTCCTGCTGCTCCATCTTGCAGCATTTCAGCATTGGGGTGAACACTGTCACCGGGATCCTGCGGGACGTCTACGAGGCGGTGGAGGGCCTGCTGCTGGATCGAGTGATCCAGCTGGTGGACCAGGAGGCCATGATGGCCGACTTCGCAGCTGGGGGATTCCTAAACTGCATGGGTGCTGTGCATGGCACCCACATAGAGATCCTCTGCCCATCCACTGGTGAGGCCTCAGAATATGTCAGCCAACACAGGTACCACTCCCTGCAGCTGCAGGTGGTCATGGACCACCGGGGTCTGTTCATAGACATTTACATGGGCCACTCTGGTCGCAGCCACGATGCCCGGATCACGACCATCTTTCCCTTCTATGCCCGGATGTACCGCGGAGACTCTGCGGGCATGGGGATGACCCGGATCGAGGGTGTGATGATGCCCCCCCGCATACTGTGGGACCCAGCCTACCCACTTACCTGCTGGCTGATGAAGGCATACTGGGTCTCCAGGAACCCTGCATAGGTGCTCTTTAATACCCACCTGTGTGCAAGCAGGACCATGGTCGACAGGGCCTTCGGGACCCTCAGTCAGCGCTGCAGGAGTCTCACGGGCTGCCTGGACTACACGGTGAAGACCTCCTCCCTTGTGAGCAGAGCCTGCTGTCTGCTGCACAGTGTGTGAGACTGAGGGGGATGCCCTCGACTACCCTGTGCCCCGGCACCCTCCTGGCCCCGTATCTCTCTATGTAAACGCAGAGAACCCACAGGAGTACCAATATGCAAAGCTCATCCATGCCGCCCTGGTGAGGCAGATCAGCCAGGAGGCTGAGGGCTGAGGTGACACATTCACCCATCACCACTCTGGGGCCCTCAGAAGCATCCTGGCTGTGCCCCTATGTACTCCCAACCACGGCCCACAAACAGACACAAAGAGGCGACTGTGGTGCCCGTGAATTTTTTGTTTCATGTTTCTACTAGTGCTCCCGCCACCTCACCCACTCCCCACGTCCCAGTGATATCCTCCCCCAATCAGGCCTCCCTCCCCCTTCCCCCCATGCCCTCTTCCCCCCTATCTCTGGGGCCTCCCTTGCGGCTGCCCGATGGGCACCGTGGAGCTCTGGGAGCTCCCCTCCCCCCTGCTGTCTGTGTCCACAAGTGTCCNGGCTGCCCGATGGGCACCGTGGAGCTCTGGGAGCTCCCCTCCCCCCTGCTGTCTGTGTCCACAACAGTGTCCGGGGAGGCCTCCAGAGGCCTACAGGGACTGGTAGGCAGAAGCACGCCCCCAGCAAGCATGTCAGCAGCTGGGGCATTGGCAGAGGTGGTGCGGGCACCGAGGGACCCCGCATCAGGGCTGGGGCAGGCAGGTTGCCTGGTGGGGTGGTTGCCATTGCATAGGCACTCATAGTACCCACGTGTAGGAACAGTGAGGTGCCTATGTCATGTGACCGGTCCATCTTTGCTGAGTGCTCCTTGACCATCCAGTCTATGGCCTGTTCCAGCTGCCCGAATGCCTCCACCTTCCTTCTGTGTTCCCAGCACTCCCACCTCCATTCGAGGCACACCTCCACTGCAGCCTCCCATCGCTGGCCTCCGCCTGCTTCATGGCCCTTTCAGTGACTGCCTCCATGCAGTCGATGGCCTCGATAATCCGCTCCCCCTGCTCTCTGGAGGGTGACTATGTCCTCTTCCTGCTCCTCCCTGCAGTGCCGTACCCATGCCCGGTGCTCCCTCATCCATTGGGCTGGAGGCACGGGTACACCTCGCTTGTCCCCAGCGGGTCGCCCTGTTGGGGTGCACTGTAAGGGATGGTTAGCCACCCCAAATGTCCTTCTCCCCTCCCATGCTGCAGATGAGGGGCCCTGCCCCCCCTTCAGGGGGGCAGCTTGTGTCCTCCCCTGGCTGCCCCCTTTGGCTGCACCCAACCCAGGGTCCGGTTTTCCCCCCCTGGGTGCCCGCCCCCCCTTGTCATGTTGCCTCACCTGGGGCCTCTGGTTGCTCCGGGGGCTGATCACCTCCATCCTCCTTGCCAGCATGTAGTAGGTGCCGGGGTGTGCCGTGACTTGTGCGAATATGGGGAGGGGTGGGTGGGGGTCGGCGGTAAGTGGCCCCCGGTGGCCCCTGGGCCCATTATTCGGGGTCCTGGGTGTAAGGGGGTTGCTGCAGCCAGGCTCGTGGCCCGTGTGCACTCTTCCTCCCCTCGGACCTTCCCCCCCAGTTCATGTCCCATCCCACCCACTTGCTTACCCTCTATGTCGGTCTCGGAGCCCTCCGAGGCCAGTCCCTCAGTGTGCCTGAGGTCCCCCTGTGTCCACTGGCTGATGGTGACCAGGGTGCTGGCATTGGATCCTCCTGCTATGGACATCGGCTGGGGTCTCCCGGGGCCTGGTGCTCGAGGGAGGCCTGCTGGTCCCCAAGGTCCCATGGTGTTCCTCCAGGGGGGCGGGGCTCCTGTAGTTGGTGTCTTCACTGGGGGTGGTGAGGGGAGGGGGTACCTCATCCCATTCCCTGCCCTGGACCACTGCACTCCCCCATGAGGCACGGGGCGACTATGGACCCCTTCATGTGTAGGATGTGGTCCAGGGCATTGTAGTAGGGAGTGGTCTGGGCTCCATGCCTGGTCCGCTGTTTGTTGCCTTTAATGGCCTTGTACCCCTTATTCAGCTCCTTGACCTTCGACTGGCACTGGGCCATTGTTCTGTGATGCCCTGCCACCTCAATTTCCCGCACGATCTCCATGAAGACATGCTCATTGCGTTGGTTGACTGCCAGCTCAAGCTGGTGCACCAGGGTCCCCCAGATCCAAATAAAGTTCTCAGTTTCCCTGTGCCCCCATTGCGCCCTCGATGGTGTGGCCGTCTGCCGTATACACCCTCTGGGTCACGGTCTTCCCCCTCCTGCTTCTGCTCTTCTGCCTACCTTCTGGCCCTCTCCTCCGGGGGCTCGGGCTCCCAGGCCCATTTCCATGTCTGCAGGTCATAAGGAGGGGGTTGTTTACTGGGTTGCCAAAGCCCCAGGTCCCTCTCCCTCTCCCCCCCCGGCCCACTCACCCGCCTTGGTGCCTCTGTGTCACTGCACCCCCCTTTGGTCCCCCTACTCGTTTCTGGGTGCCTTGTCCCCCGGGCTGGCAGCAGATGCTGGGTCGGCCTGTTCTGGCAGTGGCGGCTGCTGCTGCTGCTGCTGCTGTCTCCTCCGCCTCCAGGTGCAGCATGACCACCTACTCCTCCACCTGCACCTCCACCACCACCACCACTTCCTCCTCCTCCTTCTCCTCCACCTCCTCCCTTGCTCTCTCTCCCACCGGTCTCCTCTCCCTTCCACCTTGCTCCATCCCACCACGTCCCCCTGCCACTATGTGCCCTTTAACTCTCCCTCCCTGGCCTGTGTTGTTGCTGGTTGCCTAGCAGCGACGCTGTGTGCTTTGTCCCCATCTTGGAATCATTTTGCTTGATTCCAGCCAGTGGTTGCCATTCAGACGTTACTTTTTGTTGTTTCCTGGTGGGAATCGCTTTGATTGACTGTGGTTCACTGTCATTGACTGTGATCTCGTAATGTCTGAAAATACCCATAGTTGTAAGACTTGGCTGTTCCACCTGGCCTTTGTGAGGGATGGTGGGTAGGGTGGGAGTGGGGTTTTTTTTTGGGGGGGGGAATGATGTGGGACATTTTTATCCTCCTTTTTCTGTCTGGTTTTAAATGATGATGTTGTTTTATGTTTTTGTTGTGAGCTTCCCAGAGCTGCCTGTGGCAGTATGGGCACAGTATTAAGTTTTAAAAATAAATACATAAATAAATATAGATTCCTATGCTGAATTAAAGAGCCATTGCTAGCCAATACTTTCTCTCCTTATTTCAAATGACCGCTAGACCCTTTCTTTCATAAACCATATATAAAGATTTCATGTTTTGAGGGGGGGTAAATCACATATTCTCTTTAAAATGGGCAGGACAATAAATGTCTAATGGAACAAGTTTTCCAACAGAAAAGGTTGCCTCTTCATTAGGGGTGGGAAAACCGGATCTTCCGGTATCCGATAATGGCAGTACTGGGCATACTGGCATTATCGGATTCAACCCGGTAATCTGGGCCGTTTCCCAGATTCCCGGTACCGGATTTATTTTTACCTTGCGGCCATTCAAATGAATGGCCGCAAGGTAAAAAAAAAAAACCCACAAAAAAATTGCATTTCTCTCCCCCTCCCAGGCTGCACAGATGGAAGGGGGGACACCCCCATCCACCCTGCCCAGCCTGGATTTAAATAAAAAAATTCCCCTGAGTGTCCCACTGCAGCTCCGGGCTGCCGCCGGCAACCCAGAGCCAGCCCCAGCACCAGCAGCCGTCCCAACATCAGCCGGTAAGTATACTGTATGATCCCTGGGGGGGGTTAACACCCCCCCCAAGGGATCACCCTACTTCCAAGTTCCCACACCCAGGGATCTCTTACTTCATTGAGCTCCGGCGGTCCGGAGGCTTCAGGGCCGGCTGTGATTGCCGGCTTCAGATGCTGGTAGGCCTTCCAGGGAACTTCCGGGTTCCCTGGAAGGCCTACCAGCATCTGAAGACAGCAGCCACAGTCGGCCCTGAAGCCTCCGGACCACCGGAGCTCAATGAAGGTATGAGTTCCCTGGGTGCGGGAACTTGGAAGTAGGGTGATCCCTGGGGGAGTGTTAACCCCCCCCAGGGACATACAGTATACTTACCGGCTGCTGCTGGGACGGGTGCTGGTGCTGGCTCTGGGTTGCCGGCAGCGGCCCGGAGCTGCAGTGGGACACTCAGGGGAATTTTTTTATTTAAATCCAGGCTGGGCAGGGTGGGTGGGGGGTGTCCCCCCTTCCACCTGTGCAGCCTGGGAGGGGGAGGGGGGAGGAATTTTTTTATTCCATTGATTTCAATGGGGACAGTGCCCCATTGAAATCAATGGATTAAATCCGGTACCAGTATACCGGATTTAATCCGGGAATCTGGTTTTTTGGAAACCGGAATCCGGTAAATCCGGTACCCGGTAATTGCCTTGGGGTCCCGGCCCTACTCTTCATCAAACATCAGGTCAAGGTCAAGAAAAAATATTTTTTTAAAATAAATTTCTCCAAATATAAAATATTCTCAAAATAAAAAAGAATTAAGAATGAAAACCAATGTCAGCATTTGCAGTAGGACAGAAATTCCATGTTTTGGGAGCCTCTAGCTGCAATCATAGACACAGAGGATCTGGACACTGGTCAGATGAATAAGATACAAGGAAAGAGAGGTGTGGGGTCTGTTGTTATCTTGCTTTAAAAACATAAGGTAAGCTTTGGTTCAGATCTTGTGTTTCAAAACACTTTTTTTTAAAAAGTGGCCTCAACTAAGAAAACAGAGGGAGTTTTTATATGAGATGCTATCCCCCCTTGGCCACTCAGATCCCACAGAGCCCACCACCAGTCTGAAGGTGGAGCGGTCAGATGTGCGCTCCCTTGAGTCATGGAGCATGCATGGAGCACTGCCGGGGAATCTGGAGTGCTCCATGCAGGGAAAGCCAAATAGCTCCATGGAAATGGGTGACCAAGGAGCCCCTGCCTGTATGAATGAGGATGGCCAGTCACACCAGGTGACCAGTTCACCACTTATAGGCACCGTGGGTGGGGCCATGGCCTTTGCAAGTCACAAGAACTGGCCAGGAGCACTGGGGAGCCCAGGTTCCCCAGCACTTACACTGGGGACATGTCAATTGCAAATGCCAGCCCAATGTGCTTCCTCCTCCCACATGGTCTATGGCAGAAGGAATGCATGGCAGCTTGCCTCCATGGCCAGGGTAGCCAAGCTGGGAGCTGCCTCTTTAAATTCCTCTTCATGCACTCCACCTGGGTGGGTGCTCCATGGCAGTGTCATTCAGCATCCATGGATCCCTCACCCCCCATCACCTTGCTCACTTAAAAAACTCCAAAAAGGTTAAGAAAAAACAACCCATGCGGTTAGTTGGATTCTTTGCTGTTGCTTACAGTTTGTAGCTGCGGCTGCTCTGCTGATGAGGTCAGCATAGGTCAAAGCCTCCAAGATGTTCAGCCATCCTGAGCAAAATACCTCCACATTGTAAGTCCAGCCTGAGACTTGCAGTGCAGTGTGGGTGGGGGAAGGGCGTTCTTCTCCATGCCAATCTACTGTTCAGCAAGGAGCCCAGCCAGCACCAACTACAAGCCCCAGACTAGGACTTGCAATATGGGCAAGAGTATGTCCCTGCTTCCTTCTGAGATTGGTGGGGAATAGGACACCCAGGGCAGCCTGTCAAAAGGCCCACCTTATACAGTAAGTGATCCTGCTTGGATGTGGGCTTTCCTAGCAGGAATCACATTGGCATAATGGTGGGCCTTCCTGTTGGCTTCAAAAGGAGACATGTGTGCACTGTGTATTTGGCTCAACTTGGGAGCTGCAAGTTTGGGTGCAGAGTCATAGTTTGCAGTTGGGACAAGTTGGTCTTGTTTGGTTTGACTGGATTAGCTTCAATTAATCTCACCCACTGATTCAGAGGTTCTGCTTGGACGTGTGAATTCGATCCAAGTCTGTCCTGGCTGGTGAAAAGTAGCTGGGAGACTTTGGGGCCATTGCTGGTTGGGGTTATCAATGCCTCCTTTTGGGAGGATAGGGTGCCTGATGGCCTTAAAACTGCTGTTGTCCGACCCCTGTTGGGAAAAAAAAAATCTTCTTGACATTGACTCCCCTGCCAGATATCGCCCCATCCCAAATCTTCCCCTTTTAGGGAAGGCTATTGAACAGGCACATCTCTATGCTATTGGATTCCTGGAACCATGTCAGTCAGGATTTCCTCATGGACATGGCACTGAGACTGCACTTATTTATTTATTTATTTATTTTTTTTCCAAATTTATACCCCGCCCCCTCCTGCAACGCAGCTCGGGCCTTGGTTGTGGCCTTGGTTGATGACTTCCACTTGGCAATTGTGAAGGGCAGTTTTACCCTGCTGATTTTGTTAGAACTTTTGGCAACCTTTGATAAACTTGATCATGGTTTATTTTATTTTTTTATTTTTTTGGCATGGCTGCATAACTTGGCAGGTGTTTGCAGGACTACTCTTGAGTGGTTCTGCTCATTCCTGGCTGGGAGAACCCAGAGAGTGGTGATGGGCAGTGGCTCATTGTCCCCTTGGGAGCTTTCTTCTGGAGTCCCACAGGGTTCCATCTTATCCCCACTCCTGTTCAATGTGTACCTGAGGCCCCTGAGTGAGGTTGCATAGAGATTTGGAGTCACGTGCCATCAGCATGCTGATGACACCCAACTTGATCTTTCCTTTTCATCTGACCGAGTTCCTGCAGCCTCAGTGCTTACCCAGTGCCTGGCTGCCATTGGGGACTGGATGCGGGCAAGCCAATTGGAGCTAATCCAGATAACATCCAAGTGATGATGGCTGGCCAGCCTTCTGACCTGGGAGATGTAGGGATCCCTGTTCTTGATGGTGTCCAACCTCCGTTGGCCACTCAGATTTGCAGTCTTGGGGTGCTTGTGGATCCGCTGCTGCATCTGGATTGCCAGGTTGCAGCTGTGGCCAGGAGCGCTTTTCACCAATTACATCCAGTGAGAAGACTGCAACCTTTTTTAAAAATCAGATTTGGATTTGGCCACCATCATTCATGCCTTCATAACCTTGATGCTAGACTATGGCAATGCACTTTGTGTAGGGCTGCCCTTGATGACTGTTTGGAATCTACAGTTGCGACAGAACGCAGCGGCCCATCTTCTGTTGGGAGCAGGTTACCAGGACACATTACACCAGTGCTCCAGAGTCTGCTATTTTGTTATTTTTTTAAATAATGAATAAGAAAACAAAAATGTAAAGATTGGTCTATTTAATAAAGCCGCCCCGAGCTGCATTGCAGGAGGGGGCGGGATATAAATCTGAAAAATAAATAAAATAAAATAAATAAAATGTGCTGGGTTTTACCAATAAATGCCTTAATGGCTTGGGACCAAGTTATCTGAAAGACTGCCTTTTCCTTCATGACCTGTCGCAGCCTCTGAGGTCAGCCGGGAATGCCCTCTTGCAGATATCATCTGCTCATGAAGTTTCTACAACAAGGGCATGCAAAGTGGCATTCTTGGGGGCTGCCCCATTATTATGGAACTCACTTCTCTTGGAGGTTCATCTAAGCCTAAGCCTGCTCATCTTCTAGAAATGATGTAAGATGTTTCTATTTGGCCAGGTGTTTGGCAGGAAGGGATAGGGTTGGGTGGGACTGGGTAAGGTTGGGTGGGGATTAGGGAAGGCTTTGGGGATGATTAAGGGGTTTTTAAACTATGTTTTTATTGACTGTAAGCTGCCCTGAACCTTAATAGGAAGGGCAGAATGTAAATTTGATTAAATAATAATAAAAATAAACAAGAAAGATGGGGACTTCGAATGGGGCTTTGGACAGGGGCACCAGGGGGAAGAAGACCCCATGGCTGGGATTTGAAGTTAGATTATATAAGACACCACTTTCTAGCAGTGTTTGCTGTTACATCCTGAACTTTCTGTTTGTCTAAATCACTCACCCAGATCTTAAACATCCGGCTCTTTGAACTTCTGCATTAGAACTTCTCCCAGAACTTGTGTGTGTAAAATGTTCTCCTGGTAAACTGCTTTGCTCCAGGCATCTGTGGTCACTTGGTTTCCATGGCAGCCTGTTAAATCTACAGCTGTGGCTACTTTAGGCTGCCTCAGGGCAGTGTGTGTGTGAACAATGCATCCGGAACTTACTTGTGCACTTGTAAACCTAGTTGAGTGAAAAATCCAGAACTTTAATGTGTGTGTAAAAATGCCCACTATAACTACAGTGAGTAATGGATTCCTTTCTTAGAGACTAGATTTAATCCAGTCAGGATACACATCTTTACATGCAGACTGGATCATCACAACAACAATTCATTCTGGCCTTAAAGACTGTGAATCTGTCATTGCTCCCTAAAAGTCTGGATCTTGTTGTCCTGGAATCTACAGTAAGACTGGTCAGAAAACATTTGGTGGATCTTTGTCCTGGAAGCGTGGGAGAGCCCAGGCACAGCAGTGCACTATGGGAGGTATACTCTGACAAGGAGGAAGGCCCATGGGGAGATTGGGGCTGGAACTGCACCTCCCTTTGTGCACTCTGGGTCTCCCCAAAATGAAACTGTTCCTTCTGAGGTTAAATGGAAATGTCACTGTCTCATTTCAGTGTAGTCTGGAATGAGACACTCTGGAATCATCCTTTGGCTTTTCACATTTAAGCTAGCAAAAGGGTCAGTTCCCAGAGCCCTCCCAGAGCAGGAAAGCCAACACAGAGCACAGCCCTTGGGAGAGAGGGGGCTGTGTGAAAAGTGTTTGTACAGGGCTGGTGGCAGGTCTGTGCAGAGTGAAAAGCCAAAGGGGAATTAGAGAGAAACAAGTGATCTTCTTAGCACTGAAATACACATACAGAAAGAGAGGGGGGGGGGCACTTGTTTATTGTCTGAAAATCCATTGTCCAAAGTAACAATTCCATGCACGATGGACAGAAAACTTGCATTTGTGCCTGACCTCAGAATTCTTCCCCTATAAGGTCTGACTTAAAAAGGAGGAGACAGCCATTGTTCATATAGCTCAGGTGTCACAGTAGAAGCAGGACTTTGGATGTTAGAAGTCCCTTTTAGGTATGGGGGCATTATGTGTCTGTGTTATTTCTTTTATTTTCAACTAAAATTTTGCTATTTAAAAAAATAAAGAAAAGAATCATGGGAGAGAAAGTATATTGCTTAGAAAAAAAACCTTCTGTTTAAGAAGCTTGTTAAGGCAGCATTACAAGTATACTCAAATGTTAACATGACAGTAAATTGTATGTTTAGGCAACTTTATTAAATATCAGACCAATCTATAGTATAGTAGTATAGTTTATTGACAGCACTAGCTCTCGTCATGGCCCAGACAAACAACATATAAATACATAGATACAAAGTAATATAAAATACGAAATAATACTAAGTAGTATGTCCTAAACTTACAGAAGGAGAGGAAACAAAGCAGTGGATGTTATCATCTGAAAATCATGAGTTAATATCATTCAAACTTAGGTCCACCAAATTCTAATGACCAATCTATACATTTTTGTTTTCTTATTAATTAATAACAAAAATTATGACCTAACTGAAATTCAGCTACATATGTGTGGCATGGTGACTTAACAATACTTATACGTGATGAGGAATGTATACAGTTTAATTTCATCT
The DNA here is from genome assembly GCA_003113815.1 of Sphenodon punctatus. Taxonomy (NCBI): domain Eukaryota; kingdom Metazoa; phylum Chordata; class Lepidosauria; order Sphenodontia; family Sphenodontidae; genus Sphenodon; species Sphenodon punctatus. The sequence continues at coordinate 77,936 of QEPC01015242.1, forward strand.
TTCATAATTTTTTTAAATAATGAATAAGAAAACAAAAATGTAAAGATTGGTCTATTTAATAAAGTTGCCTTAACATACAATTTACTGGGCATTTTTACACACACCTTAAAGTTCCGGATTTTTCAGTCTTCTGGGTTTACAAGTTCACAAGTAAGTTTGGGATGCATTTTTCATATACAAACACACACACACACGCTACCCTGAGGCAGTTCCTGGATGCAGTCTTCACACAAACACTACCCTGAGGCAGCCTAAAGTAGCCACAGCTGTAGATGTGACAGGCTGCCATGGAAACCAAGTGACCACAACTGCCTGGAGCAAAGCAGTTTACCAGGAGGACATTTACACCCACAATTTATGGGAGAAGTTCTACGTAGAAGTTCAAAGAGCCAGATGTTTAAGATCTGGTTGAGTGATTTAGACATTCAGAAAGTTCAGGATGTAACAGCAAACATGCAGGAGAAATGTGTGTGTAAAAACACCCATTGTCATGTTAACATTTTGGGTATAATTTGTAATGCCGCCTTAACAAGCTTCTTAAACAGCTCCTGTCTCTCAGATTGTAAGCCCTAGGGGCAGGGACCGTGTCTATTTTATTACTTTGTAAAGTGCCAGGTACACTGTTGGCGCTATATAAATGTTTGTTAATAATAATAATAATAATAATAATAAACAGAACATTTTTTTGTCTAGGTAATCTGCCCTTCTTTTAAAACGTAATTGTTTTGTTAATGCATAAGCTATCCCAGACACAAGAACACTGCAAGTGCACACAGGTGCTCACCCTTCCCCCCACATCCCCCCCATGGAGAAACCTGTTTTTTCAGTTTTCTCTGTGCAGGGGTGATCGGTAGAGGTGCGTGTTACACAGAAGCACACAAACTACTGCTTTCATACTAGATGCACCCACCCATGCCACTGCGTGGGTAAGTCTCATGTAAAAAAGGTCATTCACTCATTCACACATAGGCTCTCACCCCTCTCACACATTCTCATTCTAAGTGATCATACACACCATCATTCAAACACAACAGTACACACTTGCTCTCATCTCACACATTCATTCAAATTGATCACACACTCATCCATACACACTAAACACACACATGGGGTATTTTCAGATGTGATGGGACTCAATTCACCGTCATGGAAACACCCAGCAGATTCCCCACCTGGGATAACATGTCACGGCCAACAGACGTGTTGTCCGATACCAGTGGGGAATGGGGGGAGGGATTGCGTGGCCGAATGTGCGGCCGCACAGCCCCACCCCCACCCCTCCATGCTCCCCCAGCAGCCCTCCCTCCCAGAGAAGGGCGGGTGCTGTGGCCAATACGGCCGTAGCGCCCACCCAACCCCCGGGAAATTGGCCACGGCCTGGAATCGACAGCGATCACGGTCACCGATTCCGGGCCATGGTCCGTGGCCAGATGTGATGTTGGCAGGCACGCTCAACCAGGGGGAATTCCCTGTGGTTGAGCATGTCAACGTCACGTCTGGTCAGTGTTACACCGGGTGATCACCCCCGTGAATCATGGGGGGGGGGGAATCAGATTTACCACGCTTCCGATCCTCTTCCGGGGAGGAGGGACAGAAGCGTGGTAAATCTGATTCCCCCCGTGATTCACGGGGGTGAACATCTGGCATAACACTGACCAGACGTATGGGATCATGTTCACCCATGGAGAATTCACCGTGGTTGAGCATGATCTTGTAACGTTTGAAAATACCCATGCTCTCAGTTCACACACATTCATTCAAATTGGTTAGTCATGTACACTAGACCAAGGGAGTAGCTAGGGTGCAACGGGCCCCTGACCAAAAAATCAAGATGGACCCCCCTCTTTGTGTCCCACCGGCAAGCCTAGGGGTGCCACCCAGCTCGGCAGACCTGGGGTCACTGCTATAAAACACACAAGATACCCAAAATGCAGCCAGACTATTACGCATATATATATATAAAATTCCTGTTATCAATAATTTCATTAAGAAGAGTTAGTGAAATAGCAGCCATTATAATCTCAGACCCATATCTGTATTTTCCAAGATAGAATAAATATTGCTTTACATCCTAAATTCCTACCTAAGATAGTATAAGTAAGACAGTTGTGAGAATGTGGCACTTTTTATGCGGGCCTCTCCCACCCATGAACATGTAGATTTCTGCGTGTTCATGGGTGAGGGAGTCCTGTGTGAATGATGCAGCATTTGCGCCCACAGTGATTGAGGGTGCATGCACGCGTCTGCCTTATACGCATCCCCACTCACCCCACATCTCGTCCTCATTCACGAAGCAACCAGGGAAAATGGAAGTTGCTCCATGGATTCAGATGTGTGTGGGGTGAGTGGAATGAGAGTGCAGCCATGTGGATGCCCCGCCCATGGACTGGCATGCCCACAGAGCCACCACCCGATGAAGCCGTATAAAACAGCCTGTGAGGAGCCACTAAAAGAAGAACAGAAGGTTTCTGACTTTTTAAAAGGTTCTTTAATGGCTTTGAACATTCTTACAACACCCACCCTTCCAGCTCTGTATGGAATTTTCTTATATTCCTAGAAAGGGTTGGAAAGAACTGTCATTCTGAGGTAGAGAGTGCTTTTTGTACTAGAGTAGATATATACCATCATGTGATCTATTATTTGAATATGGCAGGTATGAACAAGAAAACCCAGAATTTCAGTTAGTGGCCATCTCGAAGAACCTTCTTTACAAGGCAACAACCTTCTGATCACTCACATGGGGAGGAGTTGTTTTTAAACAAACAGCTTTATCTCCCAGTCCGATTGGTGTCCCAGTGTCCCGCTACTGCTGCTGAAGCACTACTAACAGGCAGAAACAGGTGAGGGATGGGGACCCCCCCCCACCTTCAGCCCCCACCCCACCCCTGGACTCTCCATTGTTTGTAATCAAAGAACACATCTGTTTCTGGAGGAAAGCTAGACTGGTCACCAACTGGAGGTTTTTGCTCTACTGACTCCCATTGAACAGCATAGGTGTTGTTCAATGAGAGTTTGCTACCATCTTAACTACAGGGCCATGACCATGGCCCTATAATACATGTGTCAGGATAGTGAACAAAGTTTAAAAGTGACAATATGCATCAGCGTTCCCACACAAGAGAGGACCTTTTCAAGTGCCCTCACAGGAAAAAATGCTAAAAAGTGAGCTCAGTCCATAGTAGGTACCAGAGAATCCACCTACTATGCAGGAAAGCATCTCTGATGTGGCAGCCTTACCAAAAAACTATCTAGATTATTGAGCAATATGCAGAGTCCTTCTCCTGGAGGATAAATTAAAAGTAGGAGAATGAAAAGTTGATTGATAAGTCAGGGGTTCAAAGTTGGGTTCTGTGATATCTTAAAGGTGTGGTTTTTGCATATTTAAGTTTTCTTTTAAAAACAATGCTACAGGACTTCTTTCCTGCACAAGATTTTCATATATTGCTCATTTAGATAACTACCTATTTGTTAGATCTTTGTTAAGCACTACCAGTGTGGCTAGGTGGCTACGCTTTGAAGCAACTGTCCTTGGTGCTCTTCCATACTGTGTGCCTATATCAGCTTATTTAAACAAAGAGATGGTATTTAAACACACTTTTCATCCCAACTTTTAATGGCTATGTGAATGGATATGTGAATGAAGCAGGCTAAATTACTGGATACAATATTTGTTGTGAATATATGTTCCAGATATATGTTCCCGATCATGAGTTGGGGTCAATCTTTGCTAACCTCTTTCCACTGAGGTATTCTATTCAGCATCAGCCTAGGCTGGAGGGATGAGTGGTGGTGGAGTCGTAGCTATTGTTTATTGGGAGAGTTTGCCTAATAGGAGGTTTTCTGTGCAGACTGAGCCTGTGAAAGAGGGCCTGCACCTTATGGTTGATTTGGCCCAGGACAGGCTGGTGATTCTGCTGGTGTATTGTGTACCCCACTGCCTGGAAGCATCCCTAATCACTCTAGTTGCCCTGGTCTCAGGGTTGATCTTACGTTCTCCAAGGCTTATTTTCCTGGGGGTTTCAACATCCACGCTTGGGCCAAGTTGCACAGTGTGGAGCTGGAATTCATGGCTGCTATGGAAACCATGGTCCTGTTCCAGATGGTGGTTGGTCTGACTCATGAGGGGTAGGGGTATACTCTGGACTTGTTGTTCTCTAATGAACTTGAGACTGGGACTCCAATGGTTGGGGGGTGTTGTTAGTTCACCCTGGTCATGGTCAGCCCATTACCTCCTGGCAGGCATCTCTCCCAGCATGCCTACCTGACCATAGGGATGAGGGACCAATTAGGATGGTCCACCTTCAGAAGCTGATGGATCCCACTGGGTTTCAGGGAGCTCTGTGGGAGTTACCTGATGACCTCGGGGACAGCTCCATCAATGCCCTTGTAGCCTTCTGGAATGACTGGTTGGCCAGGGCACTGATTGAGGAGCTCCCAGGCATCTGCTCCCAGCATTTTGGCACAGGAAGTCTCAATGGTTTACAGATGACATCAGGAGATTGAAGTGTGAGGGGAGGCAGTTGGAACGTCAGTGGTATCAGACTCGTGCTGAAGATGACTGATTGCAGCATACACAGCTGTTTTTGAAATGTTATGTTGTGGCTGTGTGGGCAGCAAAGAAGTGATTCCTTGCTGCCATTGTAGCATCTGCGAGGTCGTGTCTGGCAGAGCTCTTCCAGGTGATGAGGGATTTGGTTAGTCCAACCTGTCTCCACCTGGATATGGAGATTTCTGAGGCCTGCTGTGACATGTTTATGACATACTTCTTGGATAAAATCACTCGCATTCAACATGACTTCGACTCTTCTTTTGTGGAGACAGTGCCAGAGCCAGAGGTTAGGAATGCCTTGTCTGGTCAGTGTTTATGGGATCAATTTCAATCGGTGATGACTGCTGATGCGGGGGATGTGCTGTTTGGGCCACAAAGTGTGAACTGGACCCTTTCCCGTCCTGGCTGATCAAAGCTAGCAAGGAGATGGTAGAGTCATTACTGGCTGGGGCTATCAACATTTTGCTTGTGGAGCGTAAGCTGCCTGACTGGCTTAAGGTGGCGGTGGTCCAGAGGCTGACCGCTCCTCATAAAACCATCTTTGGACATTGATTCCCCAGTGAGCTATTGGCCTCTCTCTAACCTTCCCTTTTTAGGGAAAGTTTAGGGTGGTGGCCCATTAGTTGCAGGCACATCTAGACCTCATTAGTTTTTTGATCCTCATTAGTATTTTTGATCAATCACAATCAGGCTTCTGTCCGGGCTATGGCACTGAGACTGTGATTGTGGCCTTGGCTGATGACCTACGAGTGGAGCTGGATAAGGGACATTCAATCCTGCTGGTTCCACTTGATCTTTCGATAGCTTTTGACACAATATACCATAAGGTGTTGGTGACTTGCCTGTGGGACCTCGCAGGTGTGAATGGGATGTTTTTGCAATGGTTCCATTCATTCCTGGCTGATAAATCTCAGCAGGTGGTCTGGAGGGAGTATACTTCTTCCCCTAGGGGTCTTCCATGTGGGGTTCTGCAAGGTTCCATTCTATCCTCCCTCTTGTTCAATGTGTATATGCAGCCACTGAGGGAGGTTGTGCATTGTGGTATTGTTATCAATATGCTGATGATATTCAGTTGTAGCTCTCCTTTTCATCGGACCCAGGCTCAGCAGTCTCTGTTTTAATTTTATTTATTTATTTATTTATTTATTTATTTTATTGGCCGCTTCCTCATGCCTACAGCATCTTGAGGCAGCTTACAGCACCATAAAAACACAATACTATTCATAAAATCATCAACAGTTAAAAATAAAAAAACCCACCCACAACAATTTATAAAATATCAATAACCCCCCCCCCCAAAAAAAACCCTACCTACCCCACCCTACCCTCCGAAGGCCTGGGTGAACACCAGGTCCTGCAGACTCGACAAAAAACCAGCAGACCTGGGGCCAGGTGAGCTTCCTCTGGGAGGGAGTTCCATAAATGCGGGCCGGCCACCGAGAACGCCCTCTCCATTGTGCCCCCCCATTTAACACGGGGGACCTCCAGAAAGGCGCCCCCGGTAGACTGAAGGGCCGGCACCTTTCCTGATGCTTGGCAGCTTTAGGCGACTGGATGAGGACCAGCTGACTGAACTTGAATCCCAACAAGATGGAGGTGATGCTCATTTGTGGGATCTGGGATCTGATTGAGGGGGGACTTTTCGTCCTTGATGGGGTCTTCCCAGTTTTGTCATCTCATGTTCGGAGCCTTGGGGTGCTCCTGGATCTGCAGTTGCGCATAGATGTCCAGGTGTCGGTTGTGGCCAGAAGCGCTTTTTGCCAATTACATCTTGTGCAGCAGCTCTGTCCATACGTCTTGGACTCCAGTCTTGCCACTATCATCCATGCATTCATCACCTCGAGGCTGAATTACTGCAATGCCCTCTATGTGGGACTGACCATGGTGATGGTCTGGAGACTTCAGCTAGTGCAAAATGCTGCAGCCCATCTGTTTATGGGGACACATCGCCAGGAGCATATTCAACCTGTGCTCAGGGCTCTGCATTGGCTGCCTATTGTCTTCCGGGTCTGATTCAAGGTGCTGTTTTTTACCTATAAAGCCCTAAACGGCCTGGGCCCTAGCTATCTGAGGGATTGCCTCACTTCCCAGGGATCCATAAAAGCCCAGGCAATCATTCAGGGTGCCCTCCAGGAGGCTCTATGTTACCGTTGATGGGGACCAACAGGTGGGCATTCTCAGCAGCCGCAAACTCTCTCCTGGTGAGTGTCTATCTCAGCCCTAATCTTGATGCCCAAAGGCTAGAATGTAAGATGTGTCTCTTCCACCAGGCATATGGTGAAGGGGAGGAGTTTGGGGAGGTTTAGGGGTGGGTGGGTTATTTATTTCTTTTTTTCTGTACAGTGGAGGGTTTTATTAGATTAATATTAATTATTATTTTATTATATTTTTATTGATGGTTGTTCACCACCCTGAGCTCCTGGAGGCAGGACAGGGTGGGCTACAAGTTTATTAAATAAAATAATCTATCCCCAGACGGTCTATTTCAAATCTTTCCTAATGCCCTCTGGGAAGGTTCTGTACATTATTTTCCTCCATTAGAGGTGTGCACTAGAGACCCATGTTTTTTTTGTTTTCATTTTTCATTTTTATTATTTAAATCTATCATTTTCATTTTCATAAATATCAAATTGTCATTTTTGCTTTTGTTTTCCATTGGTTTCAATGGAAAACACATTTTTGGCTTTATCTTTTTTTATTTTTTATTAGATTTGACTGGACCTTGGAGGATGTGTACCTCCAATGGAAGGCATTAAATGTACCAAATTCCAAAAAGATTGGATAAAGAAATCCAGTTTTATAAGCAGTTGAATTATATATTTTGCAAACATCTTCATATACATTTTTAGCTGTAACATTTTTGCCTCAAATTTAATGTAGATGAAACTTGTCATGTTTACATCCCTTCCTATATTTACTATCTCTGCCAATGTTCAGAAGGATTGGATAAAGGGTCCTGGTAGTATAAGCAATTAATTTATAAATGTATGTCTGACTGTAACACCTTTGTAGTCCAGCCAGTGTACATGATATTTGTCAGGGCTGTATATCACAATTTCATGATCATCTCTGCCAAATATCAGAAAGATGTGATCAAGGGTCCCAATTTTATATTCCTGCACAACAGAGACAGAGAAGGAGCCTATACCAGGGATTCTCTTACATGTCACTGTGGGTGTGGTATAAGATCGGTCTGTGATGCCAATTGGCCAGAAGAAATGTTAACCAAATATCCTCATTCTGTGCTGTGACCATCCCAAAATCTGTCCCCCACTTGTTACTGGGAAGTCAGAAGCATCTGTTTAGGAGAGAGTCAATAGGGATTCTCTTATGTTCTCTGTCAGAGTGCTGCAGGATGTCATTGTGATGATAATTGGCCAGCCTGGATGTGTAAACTAGGTCTCCTGATTTCTGGGATGCTATCCCCAAAATCCCAGTTATGTTACTTCTATGCCCGCTTCAGGACTGCCCCCTATGCCCACCTCAAAGCCACTATCAATTGGACCTGTAAAGCTGGAAGCATGCAGTAATTGGCCAGTGCATGTGTCCATCAGTCTTTTGGGTTGCTCCACATCCTCCCTCCTACAGCCTCCCTCCCCCTGCCATGCCAGGTGCCTGCTTCTGACTGGCACTGCATATACTGCTATTTTCTGAATAATGGTTTCAAGGGGACAACTTCAATTGCTTATAGAATTGGGTCCCTTTATCAAATTGTCCTGTAGTTTGGCAGATGACAGGGAAGGTATGTGATACATTATTGCCCAATGTCCTGTAAGCAGGATTGAATATAAACATGTTACCGCTGGAAATGTATTTTAAAGTTAATGTCTTATACCGTCAGGACCCTTTATATACTCTGGCAGGAATGTTAAGCTTGTGGAGGGACATAATATTTACAGGTTTCATGAAAATTGGATGGAAGATAAAGATGTTGTAGCCATGAAAGCGTATGGAGTTTTCCTTAAAATCACAACAGTCAATTGCTTATAAAATCGGTTTCCTTTATCTAATGACTTTGAAAACTGGTATAAATAGTTTCCTCTATTGGGGTCGCAACCGTCCCAACTTTCATCAGATGTTAATAAGAAACAAAAAAGTTATAGCTGGAAATACATTTTTCAGTTATTTCCCTTTATTTCAAAAGCAAATTTTGTTTTCGTTTCTATTTTCATTATGATTATTTTTCTTTTTTGTTCTTGCAATAAAGGTAATGAAAATGACAATTTTTATTATCATTATTTTAATAATAAAAACAACATGCATACCCCTAGCCTCAATGTACTGCTCCCTCTTGAGGCATTGCTGCTTAAGAAGCAGAAAAGGAAGGAACTGAAACCAAGCATTGACTTCTCCTCAGGATAGGCTGCCAACCTTACGAAGTTGATCAAGCCCATGATTTGCAGTGCAAAGTATAAGAAGTCATCGGATTTTGTTTTATTTGCATTTTACTTTTGGCCATAATTTCCCAATTATTTCGCCTTTTTTATTAAACATTCTATCACAAGTTAGTCTGAGGTAAATATTTCAAATTTGCCTTTAATTTTTAAAGTTAGTTCCATATCCTTTCTATTCTTTGGTTGTGGAACTCATCTCCTCGCTAAAGGTCACTCTTGTCGGTGTGTATTAAAGGATCTTTCTTTCTATTGATGCACGTGTTCGCTTTAATCTTTATTAGATTCAGTAATTACTTAATGATCTCATCATTAAAATGAATTAGCTCTAGCAAAATGAATTATTTTGCAACATGCACGTGCCTATTGGTATGTCAGGAACCACGACTTTTACCAAAAACACTATGCATTTTACTTGCAGTTTGTCTAAATGCAAAATTTATGATTCAGGAGAGTCTTAATAGTTAGAGTTGAAACAGGCAAACCCATCAAATCTAGAAAATCGGAATAAAGTGGATAGTAAATAGTATCTGAAAACTCTTCATTATAACCCCCCCCCCTTTTGTGTCATTTATTTGTTCTGTTCATTTGTTCCACTCAGTTGTTTGGCTTTTTGACTGGTTGTTTCCATTTTGGGCAGGCTTTTTTGTTCCAGTTTTTACCGTGGCCATTCTTGTTGGTTACTGGTGGTTCTTATTTTTAAAGTCTATATGCAAAAACTAGAAGGCAGATGAAAAACAGGAAGTGATGAAAGTGCAAACTACTGAAAGCATAAATGAAAATGAACAAACTTATTGAGATTGAAAAAACTCAGTTACTCTAAAGTTGTAATGAATGTCATAAGGGTCTGTTAATAGTCCTATCAATGTGTGAGCTGGCCCTATAAGGCAGATTATGGTCGAGTCACACACTGCGTTGGGTCAGCTGACTCCTCTGGTGAAATCTATGGGCTCTTAATAGGACAGGTGACAATATTTTAACTGTCATCAAATTGAGGAAGGGAAGGAGAAGAGGCAGGCTTTGAGTATTCCGGCAACCGGCCTGCTTTGAACTCTCTAATTTTTTAAAAGTAAACAATTCAGACTCCAGGACCCTCAGTTAAGAGTATCAAAGGACCATCAAGAGACAGGGGCTTGGACAGGCGGTAGCTCACCTAACAGCAGACTGCCAGCTCAATCCCAAGATCCAACTATGAGCTTTTTAACTTCAGCAACTTTAATATACGCTATTGGAGCCGGAATTACCGCAGCTTCTATTGTCTGACGTGCCCTCCAATAGATCCGCATTAAACAATTTAAAGTGTAGTCATTCCAATTACAGGGCCTCGAAAGAGTCCTGTATTGTTGTTTTCCGTCACTACTTCCCTGGGTCAAGATTGGGTAATTTGCATGCCTGCTGCCTGCCTTGGAAGAGGCAGGGACATGTATTTTGAGAGAAAGAGCTCCTCTGGTCATATAGGGAGACTGAGGGAAGCCAGCAACCAGGAAAAGAAAAGGTAGGGAGGGGTTGCCCTGAGTCACTGACCAAACAAGACAGCAGCACAGACACCTCATGCATCAGAGTCAGGGCTGGCTTGAACTACAAAGGCTAAGAAGAGGAGAAGCTTTATTAAAACAAGTAGCTCTAGTCAGGGGAAACTGAATTCTCAGAGGCATGGCTCACCACTCAGGTGGGTTAGGAGGATGTCTCATTCCAGTTCACAGTGCAGTCCTCTGAGCAGACAGTTCTGGATGGCACTAGCACTTAGCTTAGGTCCAAGTCGTATTCACTTCAATAGGGCTTGCTTTCCTGCTAATTAAATACTAGCAGCAGCACTATCCACCCAGGGATTGCACCCTTAGCACTCTGTATCAGTGGGTGGGGCACAGTCCTCCCTTAGCCTCCTTAGCACCCTGATATGAGGAATTAGCTGGCCTGCTACTACCCTTTCTCTACCCTATTTGGCTTGGGGTGGCCCCAACACTCCTTAGCCAGTCCCAAGACTCTCAATATAGGGGCTTCTCCCACAAACAGGTGGGTTCCCAGGGGTTACCTCCCCAAAGCAGCTCTTCCCCAGCCAAGCCAAACACTTCCTTATTATATAGTAACCTGTTTGGATCCCACCTGCAAACCAGAACTCTGTCTGTGGTTGGGTTCACTGGCAGGCTGCTCTATCAGTTTTGAGGCACTTCCTTTCAGTGCTATCTCCAAGCCACACTCTAGCCTGGTGAGGGCTGTTGATTTACAGCCTCTCTCAAACTCCATCTTAACTCCTCAGTCAGACAACCTCCTCTCCTCTTGCTGGCTTCTGAGCTTTTCAACTATATTCCAGCCCAAGTGTATGTCATGTGACTTAGTCTCTCTGCTCTGGCTCTTAAAGATCTGTGATTCAGTCTACTAAAGCCCTTTCTTAGGGCACTAATCCTGTGAGTCACTATTCCCTATTACACATTCATTCACACAACAATCTTTTAGGATGGGCAGTGGCACAAGCGTAAATTCTGAGTGTTTTGTGAAACCCTTCTCACTTCCTGTGCTCCTCGACATTCTTGTGTTCTCTGCCTCCTGATGCAATGGATGGGCAATTGAAATGCAGGGAAACCAGCAGCTGGCAAGGCAAGGTCAACATACATTGAAGAACACATAGGGTGAGACCACACAAGCAGTGAGGGGCCTGCCCAAATCCTGCGTGACTCTGTGGTATGGAAGCACGGCCAACACACTGCAGGGCTAGCACTGGTATCTGGGAACATGAGCAGACCCCTCCCACAAGGAAGCCAGGTGTCTGTGCTGCTCTTGGGCTGCAGCACACTCCATACAAGCGGGTGCCTGGCTCTGCCCCACCCCCGGTCCAACAGAGATCCCGCCTCTGGCTGTGATGCATTGTGGCCATGCAGAATGCATGACAGTATCTGCTAGGGCTGTAGCGGCATGCCACCGTGGCAGCTGTTACCGACGGAAACCCCTATTCTGCACATCGCAGCGCGGGTCAGCAGAGGCTGCTTTCCGATGGCTGCGGCGGCGGTTTGCTGCTAATGTTGCCGCGTCATAGGAACTGATTGGCGGGAGTGAAACTTTTGCGGATTCCCAGTAAGAAGCGGCACCACCATCCCCTTTCCGTCTGCTGTGGCATCTTTGTGATTAATCTGATCATTGTATCATGTTTCCGCCACCGGGCCACCCTGAATACAAGGTATCGCAAGACCCAGCGACATGATTCATCGGCCAATTTCATTGTCTAGGGCTTTTTCATTTCATTGGCTAGGGCTTTCACAGAGAGACATGTCCCGCCTTCACCATTAAGTATAAATAGGTGTGTT
>QEPC01015242.1:90274-100515 GCA_003113815.1 Sphenodon punctatus
TTTTTGTGCTATTATTTAAGCGGTCATGGCCTCCATGGAATGACTCGCAGTCACAAGCAAATAGCAACTTGGAGTAGCATGGTGTGGTGCGGTGAATTCCATTTCAAAATATCACTACAGGATGTGTTATACAATAACTAGACAATAAACATTTTTTACGAGAAGTTCATGCAGTTTGACTCCACTGGACTTGGAGTTAAGGGGGGGCATGTGCACACACACTGTGAGGTCGGGATAGCAGCACAACCAGGAATGATTCCAATGGTTTGCATGCTGTGTGCGGTCATGGGCCACAATGGCATAACACACACAGGCAAACTGGACTTGGAGTCAAGGGAGGGGCATGTGCATACATAGCATAGGAATGCATTGTGTTTTTGAGTTATATTACAGCATTTGTCTGACTGCAGGATGGGGATGGGGTCATGTGCGTGAACAGATTGCAGCAGTGTGCACCATGGATCTATTTGTCGGTCGGGATAGCAGCACAACAAGTCATGTATTTTTGCGGTCATGTATTTTTGTATGCATTATTTTAGGAGTATGCAACATGGTTTCTTTTTCTTTCATAGATGCTGTGCACACATATTTGTTGTAATACACATTTTTGTAAGACATATTTGTTGTAACCACATACAACAACTAGCATACATTTATACAATGTGACAAATAATTGTGGTTTTTTTAAAGGCTGTTTTTCAGGAACATGGATCAGGAACAGCTAGACAGTTGATTTGTAGACACCACCGCAAGTATTCTTCTGGGATTGAGTACTGATCCGATTGCCATTTTAATATGGAGTCATGAAGGAATTTTTCCAGCAGAATCAAAAATTTTCCCAACATAACACTATTGGGTTTTTTAAAAGATCTGTTTTTTCTGGTTTTTGCCTTCATCAGGAGAATAAAAATCATTTGCTTTAAAAAAAAAATTAATGCAAGTGAAACAGCTACAAACGAACCTGTGTTTCATTAATTCCTACATTGAATAAAAATTATTTGATCTTCATTCAAAAACTTGCATTCTCATCTTTTAATCGTTGAACATGCGGGTGGGTGGGGTAAGGGTAGGGCATGTTGTACTGGGGGGGATGGCCATGTCCCAGTACTGACAGTTTTGCCCCACAAACACTAACCCCTCCCCCAACACTGATCCTCTCACCCCCCAGCCAGTACTCTCAGCCACCAGTGATCCTCTCACCCCCCCAGTTCACCCACCCAGTACTCAATTCCACATCAAGAAACCAACATTTTATATATTTTTGCTAAAAACTGATGATTTGTCAGTTGATCTTGTAATTTCTTTCTTTCTTTCTTTCTTTCTTTCTTTCTTTTCTTTTCTGACTGCCCCATGACAGACGCACACACCCCAGGGATGTGGGGCACTTTTAGATGTGCAAATGGGGTCAGTGTTATTTGCAGTTTAGCAGTCAGACCCATTACCACCTCAGGCAGCTGCATCTCACCCCTAGGTGAAGGAAGGATACTACCCTATCCCTGTATACACAGCTGCCATTACCCGAGCTGAATCTCAGCATCAGGCAAGGTATTCCATTACAAACAGTTCCAGCCCACCTTCACCTGCAACCGGACAGATGCAAAAAAATGAGCGCAAAGGAACATATGTTACAAAAAAATGTTTTATTACTATTTTAAACAAACCTATACAAATATTTATATTATTTTTATTTTTTTAAAATGTACAGTTCTTTCAAACTATAGGCTGGCAGCGTACCTCCTCCAGTACCTCAGACAACATTAGTTTAAGGGTGTGTCCTCTTGTAATGTTGCTAGCTGTTGTTCTGTAAAAAATGGAGTTCAGTTAGTGTATGCATTCTGGAACAGCAGCAAAGGTTATTTTTTTTATGAGCTCACTACTCCCAGGGTAATAGTATTAGTAACTACAAATTGTGCTTTTAGAAATACTTACCAATGTTCCCCTGTCTGTCTGACAGGTTCTGGACAGCATCTGCTGTGTGCCAGACTGTGGCCCATATGGCTGAGCCAATATCTACCAAAATTTCCCCTGCAATGTGAGTGTAAAATAAAACATATCAATGCACTAGTAATGACAGTGTCCCCACTAATGTCAAGCATGGAATACAGTGAGTGTTCCCCTTAAGAAACAAGATTTGACTTACCAATTCTCATCAGGCTGTCCAAAACCGCAGTAAACCCTGGGAAAGCCATTCTTTCAAATTTTGGATAGAGATCAATTTGACGTCACATGTAAACACGCCGCACATGGCGTGAAATACAGCCCGCCTCCCTGTGTTAAATGCCTGTGGCTGTCAGCTGTCAATCACAGGGAAGGAAAGTTCTTATTGGTGTGCGTCAGTTGCTAAGTAAATTACACGTGCGGCCGAGGTGGGGTGTGTCCGTGCGTCCAGGTAGAGAGAGACTAGAGAGAAATTCAGAGGGAGGCGGATCACGGTCGCTCTCGGGGCACGGGCATTGAAAGTTATAAGTTTTAAAACTTCAGCTGAAGTTCCAAAGATAACAACTTAAAGCCGCGGGGTGGTGGATGGACACCCCCCCCCTCTCCTCACATCCCCCCTCTCTAAACTCCACTCGCCCTGTATGTTGGCGCCTGCTCCCAGTCCAAACCACCAGCACGTTTGCTAGCAATGCAACAGGATTGCTGCAATCCAACAGGGCACTGCAATCAAACAGGACGCAGTAACATAATTTAATCTTACTGTGTAACATAATTTTTTTTTAATAAAAGTAAAACAGCCGACTGCAGATTTGAACCGGCAGATTGAAAAGTTCACAAGTGCAGCCCGGAACCTAAACCGCTATGCTACAGAAGCTTTTGAACTTTGGATGAAGTTTTAAAACTTATGTCTCCTGAATCCTACGTGGCTTCCTCTGACTGCTTAAACTCCTTCCCTGCATGGCTTGGAAAGTTAGAAGACAGCCTTGGGAGGGGAAGGTTCAACTTGGCTACAGCCAGTGGCTAGTAGTGGCTAACTAAATACCGGGTGGGTGGGGGGATGGTTCAGTTATGGATGGCTTTGCAAGTTGTAAAACTGTGTTGTGCTTTGCTGTGTTGCACAGGAGGGAGATTTTAAGTGGCTGGATGACTAAAAAGTGTGTGGCCAGCGCAAGCCAGTGATTAGGATGTAGGCAAGTTGAGTGTAGTACACCCCACCCCAACCCCCAGAAGTTGGCAGAAGGAAACTGTTAGGTTACACGGGCCACTACAGACATGAGGGATGCAAGAGGGCCAATGGGGAGGGACAGTGCAGGTGCTAACCTGTCTCACACTCAAGAGGCCTTGTGAAGACAGTCTTGGCTCAGTTTTGTTTTACTTGGGGCAGGATAGCAGTATCTATAGCCGGTGTAGCTACTGCCAGTAGTAGTTCAAAACTAGTAGTAGTTGGAATTGGTACTGCACCAACTCAGAGGCAGGGCAGCTGCATCAATCAGACTCAGACCTAGGTGAAGACTCACACCATGTATACATTACACAGCTGCCCTCACCACAGCTGAATCTCAGCATCAGACAAGGGATAACATTACAAACAGTTCCATCCATCCCACTCCAGAGGCAGCTGCCTCTCCCTGCTGAGCAAGGGATAACTGTACAAATAAATAGCTGGGGAGGGAGATTTAAACTTGGCGGAGCACACTGCGGCGGACCTGACGATGCTGGCTGGAGTGTGTTAATAGTAAAAAATACAAATTTTTAATAATACTAATAAACTTAACTAGACTTTTAACTTGACACCCAAGTTAACTGGCTGGCTGGCCCATAACTGTGTGGCCAGCGCAAGCCAGTTTTTAGGAGGGAGCCGAGTGAAGTTGAGGGGATTGCTGTAGTACCCCGCCACCACCTGAAAAAGTTGGAGGAAGGAAACTGTTTGGTTCAATAAATCACTACTAGAGCTAGCTAGCCGCCGCCTATCTCTGACTAGCCAAACGTCCCCTCCCCCACTTCAGGCAGTCAGCCTAAAAAGGCTGGCCCAGGCAGGGAGGGACTAGCTCAGGGCGGATGCATTGTATATTATCTTAACAATACCCCCATTGTTTAGCCTGGCTCTGGAATCCAAAAACTAGTCCTCTCTTTTAGTCCCCCAAAGGGAGTAAATATCTAACTAAGGATTGAGATCTGATACTGCTCTTCCAAGATGATCAAATGTGTCATTAAAAGCATTGATCTTGTGATGGTTTTGAAAGCACTGGGACTCAGCTCGGGACTCAGGAGTCAATAAGCATTTCACTTGGGACTCAGAGTCGGGAGGGAGGGTTTTTAAAATATTTTTTGTATTTTTAATTTTTTTAAATTTTTTGAGATTCTAAGAAGAATTTGCTGTGCTGTGACTCCAAACAGTCTCCGATTGCCCTGCCCCCACCCACCCTGTAGTTAGCTTAGCTAGCCACTGTGGCCAGCAAACCTTCTCAGGGGACTCATCAGAGGACTGTGTGTGCTACTGTGCAATGTGTTCATCCTACAGTCCTTGTGAAGTGAACTGACTCAGATTCAGTCAAGGAACTTTGGAGGAACTGACTCCCCCAAAGCCTGTTTTACAACTTTTTTCAACTCCAACCCACTCCAAAGGGAAGGAGTGTAGTGTAGGGGGAAGGGGGAACTACTTCGGGTGGGGTGGCTGTGTGCGTGGTGCTTTTTAGGCTGACACAAGAGACAAGGGGATTATAGTTGCAACTTGCCAGAAGGGGATTATAGTTGCTTATAGTGAATCCACAGTTATTAGACAGGCTGCAAGTTCACTTAGGTGGCTGGCAAGTTTAGCAGTAGCCAACTAGGACTACTGGCTACTGGGGGGATGGCTTTTCAAGTTGAAAAGCAAAAAGTCGGCTACTGGGCAGGATGGCTTCTCAAGTAGAAAAACCTGTTAGCCGGCCGGCTATGCGGCTGCGCTCTCAAAGTGAGAGATAACAAACAATGCAGCTGGGAGTGGCTCAGTGGGGCTCGTTGAGATTGGGGCGGGTTATACTACTTCAGTGAGTCCACTGACTCAACTCCCCTTGTCTACCTAGCCGCCCGGTACAGTTAGGTAGCCAGCCCAGTGCCACTGAGTCACTGTAGCCAACAGAAATTTCCACTCCCCGCACCCCCCTCCTGCTGAGCTGATAAGCCGGTTTTACAACTAGCAAATATTTATTCGAACAACACAAATACATGGCACAAATGTATATTGCCTGGATGCAGAATGCAGAGGGATGCAGAATGCAGAGGCCTGGGTGTATTGCCGGTCCTGGTTGCAGAGCACACACTGAAGACTGGAATGGAGGGCTTTTAAAGTTGTAAAACTGGGCTAAAGTAGCCGGCCGGCTATGCGCTCAGTCTCAAAGTGAGAGAAAACATAAAATGCAGCTGGGGTGGGGCTGTTTGAGATAGGGGGTAAAGGGGTGGGGGAATACTTCAGTGAGTCTGATGATTCAACTGCCCTTGTTTTACAATTTGTTTGTAAAACACTCTGTCTTGTCTGGGTGGGAGGGGTTGTCTCGACAGTTTGAAAACAACAGACTGGAAGAAATAAAAAGAAATTATTATTTATTGAATGAAAAAAAATAATCCCCGGATCAAACAGTTTAAATTAAGTTTGAAATCAAATCAACTTTGTAACAAAATCAAGGAACATAACGCACAGTCACAGAGTCACCCACAGGTGGTTGGTGGGGCATCCGGCACAACTCACAAGTCTCAATGGGCACAGCAGGAATGGGCTCAGTAGGGAAGCACTGGAGGAAGCAATGGAGTGAACATGGATATCATGGAGGAGGTGGGCCGGACAGTGACCCACGACAGTGACAGGGCAGAGGCAGGCCATGGGGAGCACACTAGGGGGCCAAAACCTAAAGGCACAGCCATCTGCAGGGGGCCAAGAAGGGGCCAGGGGCCAGGTGGTCAGCTAGGTAAATGTAGTGAGGCCACTGCAGCATGCCCCAAGGGTATCCCAGTTAAGACATGTAGTGTGTGACCAGGTAGTAAGCCTCGAATGGATCGGTCATTGCAAAGCCAAGCTGCACATCGGATCGAGAGCACACACCAGCCAGCGCCATCAGCTCAACCAAGGTGGGCTCCAGCAAGACATAGTCATTAACTGGGGGCCACGGAAGGTGACCCAGCTCCAACAGGCGGTGATAGGCAGCACCATGTGACCCACGGGCTCTGTGTGCAGAGCAAAAGAAGGAGACAGGCAGTGAAGGGTCCCCCTCAGCAAGACAGGCTGTGAAAGAGGACATGCTGCACACAAACAGAGCGGAAACGGTCTCTGCCACAAACCAAACCACATGCGAGCACATCATCCCCGGGATGCGACAATCGGGAAAGGGATGGAGCCCCAGTGTCTCCACATGCAGCTGGCAGTTGAGTGCGCTCATCTCAGAACCAAAGTAGCATAGCCCTGAACTTAGACTCGCATAGGCACCTGTGCGGCTGTCCGGGCAGTTGGCAAGCAATTGCACTCCCGGGGAATGCCAAAGATCACACAGGGTCATTGTCTCGCGGAAGCTCCAGCTATGGGTTGCTAATATGCCAGCGATCCCTGGGGAAGAGCAGCATCCATCCATCTTCTCCAGCAGCAGAACGCGGCTGTAACTAACTACTGCAATGAATGGGTGGCTCGAATCCCTAGAGGGACGGGACATGAGGTGATGGGGAAGTTCCAAGGACAGATAAGCCCACCGAGTGCCGGAAGAAACATTGTTGTAATGAATTGAGAAGAAGCGATTCTAGGAGTGGGATGCGGAAAGCGCAGGTGCTAGCCTGGCTGAAAATAGCAGAACAAACAGAGGAGGGCATTCATTCAACTCAACACACAGACCAGGGACGGGACACGCGAGGCGAGGGAGTCAGTACATTACAACACAACTGGGAGCCAACAGAGAGGGGTGGGACGGAGAGGTGATCTATTCTGCGCCACCCTGCTTAGGCGTGGGTACGAGGCTGCCACTACTCCAGTGGTGCTGTCAGTGTTGAGCCCGCCTCCTCCTCATTCTCCTCCTCCATTCCTCTCTTGGCTGTCTCTGATTCCTATCCCTCCCGGCTGGCTCCATCACGACACGTCCAGGTGCCGTACTGTGTCCAGTGACAGTCCCACCCGGTTTAAAGCTCCCTCCTAGGCTTGCATTGTTGCTCGTTGCCTAGCAGCGATGCAGCGTGCTTAAAGTTTCTCCCCGGATATGTGAAGAAGAAACTCCACAGATTTGCTTTAGGTTAATGTAATAAGAAAGCATATTTATAATAATGTAATAACAAAGCAAGTAACACAACACAGCAGTTATTATATTATTACAAAACAGTAATGCTAATGTAACAGTATTAAAAAAAAAAGTTTGAGTTAAATAGAACAAGGGGATTTGAACACACAGCATGCCAGCTAAGAATTGTATCGCAACTGGGAACCTTAACCGCCATGCTATTTACAGAGTTACATGCATCTACCATCACTTAAGTGGTGAGCCATGGACCGCGTTAACGGTACCTTTAAATTCCTTCTGCGATGTAAACAAAGGGCAACGTGCGCCACTCTCTAGCGATTGCAATCACACCCACAGCTACTCTTCCGGCACCGATGGAGCACCTAGTTTTGATTGGTGGGTACTGTACTGGTAGCATTTCATTAACTTTTAAAGTTCGTTTATTTGCGCAATGCGGATTAGTTATTCTAAATTTAAATGCTTGTGCATCCTATATAGGAAAAAAATTATTTTTAATATAATTTTTTTAAAGGGGAAGCGCTGTGGCGCTGTGCCGCATATACGATCGAGCGGCTGGGAAATATAGTCAGGGTGATAAGAGGCCTCCAGGACCGGCTTGGTAAGTATGACAGACAGGCGTGTTCCCCTATAGTACCCTGCCAGTAGCATATATGTCATGTTGATTTCTAAGCGTGACTATCAATTTTATATCATAGTGGCTCTGATGGAGGAAGAGCATGCTTTACGGCGGGAGGAGAGGGAACAGGTGAGGGGCCTGCTGCAGCACATTATCAGAAGGCTTGAGCCAGAAAGGCATGATGAGGACGGCAATGGCACGGACATAGAGGAGGGGGTTCATGATGAACCGTTTGTTATTTTGATCCCCGATTGACCACATCCAAAACCCTAATTTTTAGTTAATTATTAATAAGAAACAGTTTATATTTGTACAGATGTATATTAGAAAATTGTATTATGGTTTTGTTGTAATGTTTTCTTAATGTTTTTGTATTTTTAAAAAAAAATCAATAAAAAATAATAATAATTCATTCCTTAGTAGTGAGCAATTTTTGCAGCTTTTGCATAAGGGGCAAAGGTGCATGCAGGTGATGGTGGGGTGTTAATGTGTATGGGTTTTTCCCCAAAAAATAAATAAATAATAATAATAATTCATTCCTTCGTAGTGGATTGATTGCAGCTGGATTGCAGCTGCAAAGGGGGAAAGGTGGATGCAGGTGATGGAGGGGTGCATATTATAAGGGGCAAAGGTGGATGCAGGTGATTCAGGTGGATGTTGGTGCAAAACATCCACCTGCACCACCTGCAAAGAAATATTTTGTTGCAAAAAAATATTTTTGATACCAAATATTTTATTGCCAAAATTATTTTTTTTTCCACTGGATGGTCTGGTCACTGGTGGTCTGGAGGTTGCAGGGGAATGATGGTGTATGGGGCCTGCATGCTTGCGGAGGGATCATGTGTACTAGATGTGGCCTGCTGGAGGAGTACAAAGGGAAAATATGCATCCATAGTTGGGATGGGAATTGCATGTGAATAAAAAAAGGGGCATACCCCTCAAATATGCATTATTTAACCTATCATTTGTGGATTAGCCGTACCCATTTTGTCTTTTCAATGGGGGACTGTGTGTGTGTGTGTGTGTGTATGTATGCCTACTTACTTTATAAGCCAGATGATTAGAAGCAGAAAAAGGGTGAAATCTTCTGTACATCCACCACAAAGCTGAGACACTGAGACACACGATAAGCACTGATTTAAAGCTGAAATGCATAAGGGGCTGATGGACTTGGGCCTAGGAGACCAGGGATAATTGAAATAGGAAATGAGTCACTGAGTGGCATTGGAGAAGTAAAAAGCTCTCATTGTCTAAGTTCCCCATATGTAAAATGGGAATACAATACATGTGTATCGGTTTTTCCCTACTACAGGATGGTGGGATTTAAAACACAAGTGGTAAACTCCTTCCCTGCATGGCTTCGAACAGTAGAAGACAGCNAGGAAATCACTCACTGAGTGGCATTGGAGAAGTAAAAAGCTCTCATTGGGTGATTTCAGACGTTATGGCCGGGCGGTTCACCACAGTCAATTCCCGGTGGGGGCGAACAAAACAACCACCCCACGGGGCGAATAAAAGCCCCGAAAAGACGTGAGGGGACCGGGACCACGGCCGGGAATTGGGCTGACACATCACGGATCGGGGCAGCGAAACAGACGTGATGCCGATCCCCAGCCATGGTCAAAAATCCCAGAAGTCACCGGGCAGGGACGGGACACAGACACTGCTGCCTGAGGGCAAACAAAATCAAAAGGCACACAAGGGAATGCCCACACAAGGGAAATGGGAAGGGAAAGGGGAAGAGGGAGAAGAGGCTGACAGGTAGCACACACAGCAGGCACACAGACAGCGGAGGCACAGCGAGACACACAGCACGACCACACGCCCGGGCACACACACACACACACCCGTACACACACAAGGAAATGGAAGGTAAGGGGGGCATGGGTGACCAGAAAACACACAAGCAACAACGGGAGCAGGGGGGGACATGGAAGAGGGGGGGGAACCACAAAGGGGCAGGTCAGGCCACAGGCAGCAGCAACCCCCACCCCCCACAGCAGCACAGTCCGCATGGGTGCCCCCACAGCAACACAGGCATTCTTGGAAAGGGGGGGCCCAGGACCCCAGGAACAAGGCATGATGGGGGCCTGCAATGCACAGCGAGCAAGGCGGAGATGGTCCAGGAGGAACACGGAGACTCCACAGTCACAGAGGGGCATATGGAGGGCAGCCAGGACAGGCAGAGCTGTGCTGCAGGTCCAACGACATGCATCCCCCCCCCAGTGGAAGCACTACGGCCCAGTCCAGGGGCGCCGGAACCCCCAGGTCACACTAGCACCCAAGAGGGAGGGGGGGCCGTGCAGCAGGTGGCAGTGCCAGCGGGTGCGGATAGGTAGTTGCACACAGGCTGGTCGGAGAGGCCACGCAGAGTGCCGCACCCAGGCACCAGGGAGGCCAACTGCGGAGGGGAGCCCAGGGGGTGCAGTCAGACC
>QEPC01015242.1:107506-124511 GCA_003113815.1 Sphenodon punctatus
CAATGCCCTGCTTACTCTGACCTGAGGAAAAAATTGCAGGACACATTATACCTCCTGCCTAGCCCAGTTAGGGGCTCCTTGCGAGCTCTCTTAAATCCCCTGGACTCTTATGTTGCAAGGGCAGTGGCCCAATTTGGGTTGGCTGTAATTCATAAACGTAAAGCCACCCTTGTGATAAATGATTGAACCAACCTGCTCTCTTGAAGGGGGACTTGCCAATGTACAAATAAGAATGATGTTGGATGGTGATGTCCTCATTATGGACCCTTTCCTGTTGGGACTTAGTCTTGTGTATAAAATGAGGGACCTAGGTATGCCTGGTCCCTTGGGAAATATTACTTTTCTGGTATTAATATCTGGGTTATAATAAACTACTTGTGTGTGCGATGTTTAGTATGTACATGATTATTGTACGAAGGAAGTATTTCCTGATTTATTTATTAGTTTATTATGTGTATTATTTGTTGATTATTTTATTTTATTGTACTCTGCAATGACTTCGGTCACGCAGTAATAAAGTTTATTGTATTGACACATACATGCCGCAGATGTGGATTCTTGTGGTGGAACGATCGCAGAATCACGGGGTACCACACGGAATTCTGCGAGGCGCAATGTGGGATGCCGAGGTTGAGGAATGGAATTGCGGTGCGGTAACAGCTGCTGCCGCAACAGCCCTAATATCTGCCACTCACTGCCCTGGGGCACGTGCAGCCTCTCCACATGGGTAGCTCCACCTTCTGATGGGCTATTTCAACCCATCCTTGTCCTACAATTCCAATGCATCTTCGGAATTTTTCTGAAGATTCATCCTATAGCAGCCACTGTTTTGCCCCACCCTGTTGTAGGTGTTCCCTGCCATGCTCCAAGTGGGAATAACCCAGAAAGGGGAATGAAAGCTGCATGCTTTACTTCCCTGGGTTTTTTTTTAATCTTCCCCTAAGTGTTGAGGACTGTCCACAGCACCCTTCCTAATGAATGAATGAATCAATAAATTAATTTGGTGATTTGTTTGATTGACTAAAAGAAAAAGTCTTACATCACTTCCAGAATATGCTCAGGCTCAGACTTTGATGGGGAAGCGACCAAGAACATCCCTCCTCTTGCCCTTGTCATATTAATTATTGGTGGGTGGCACCCACAAAAGGACACTCTCAGTTGACCTCAATGATTGTGGTGGAACATGATAGGAGAGGCAGTCTTTCAGATATGTGGGGTCCAAGCTATTTAGGACTTTAAAAATCAAAACCACCAACTTGAAATGTGCCTGGAAAGCTATTGATATAGTCGGTGCATATCTTGAGACACAGGCATATTGTGCTCATGGTAACCCATCCCCAAGAAGAGCCAGGCTCCTGCATTCTGCACCAGCTGTAGCTTACAAAGAGTCATCAAGGAAAGCCCATTTGGGGGGAAATTACAGATTGATTTGAAACTGAATTTGCCATCCCTACTCTGCATGTATGACTTGGAATGCAGATCTGTGTGTGACTCTGATTCTGTGTATGTACGTGTAAAACAGACATTACAGTAGCCTGCCTAGGCCTTCCATGGCCAACTTTGGTCCACAGGCCACCGGCATGTCTGTTGTTGGGTTGCCAGATGTTGGCCCGGGATTTCCCTGGGCCATGTTGGTAGCTAGTTCAGGATCTCACCACTAGACTATTTCCAGGTCACAGCCCAGGCTAAGGTCCGCCCGATCGGGCTACAGCAGGCTGTTATGTCTGCTGTGGCCTTGTAGACATGGCCTGGATTGGGTCCACCATTGACTGGCCACCATGGCTGCCATTCATTGTCTTCCATAGCTGTCTACCATGGCAGGGTGGGGGGCAGGGTGCTGGGCACAGTACAGAGCTGAGACTGTCCAGCCGCACATTTGTGCATCTTTGCATGTTTGTTCTGCAGCCCAATCAGGTCCAGGCCATGTCCTCCACAGCTTCCTGAGCAGGCCTTGGGTGGCTGATTTTATGTATATGTGAATGCTACACACTGTGGTGGCATTCGTAGAGGGTGGGGGTTCGGGATAGATGTATAAAGTGTAGCATTATACATCTATAGCCCAAAACTCACTGGATGACCTTGAGCCAGACTCAATATTCTTTCAGCCTAACCTACGTCACAGGATTGTCATGAGAATTAAAAGTTGCTTTAAATTGTTCTATATGAAGCACTCCAAGTGCCATGGGAGGTGGGCACTATATACAATTATTATTATTATTATTATTATTATTATTATTATTATTNGAGCAGTACCACACACACACAGCACCAGCAGTCAGTGTCAGCGTGACCGTTCACAGTCACACAGACACACACAGCACAGTGCAGTGGCACAGCAGCAGCCTAGTCATATTATTAGCTATAGCCAACTCAAGTCCCTTCACGGAACCGCGATAGACACTCATCATGCCTGTCTCTCATATATGAAATTGGCGGAACGCGGTAAAAGACTGCTGATTAACAATCAGCAAATTGGTCAAACACATACATGCCGCAGGCGCGTCACGGGCAGCCTGACTGTAGAAGGAGGTGGACTGTGCTGTAACCTGCTAGCCTTGTGTGTTTTCCAGCTGACGGCCAGAGGGCCCCGTGAACTTGGCCAGGGGGGCATGGACGTGCTGTGAGTAGTACAGCGAGGTAACCCCTGACACCTGGACCTTGTTGCCATGCGGCTGATTGGCCATCGCTCTCCCCACCGAGTATTTAAACCTCCCGTGCCCTGTTGGTGTGCGCGCCAAAGGGCAGCGCGCGCAAGGGTGCGCCCTTGTGCGTGCGGCCTTAGGCGCCGGATGTGTGGGTGGGGGAGACCGGTGGAAAGTACCCTTCATTTGGTTGCACTATGTCTCCAGCAAGTAATAAGAGACCTCGACCTGAAAACAAAGACTCCTCCCTATTATCCACTGCCATGCCCAAGCAGAGGAGGATCGATGAGTTCTTGGGCCCGGTACTGTCGCACCCGGAGAGATCTGTTAATTGTTTTTTGGAAACTGTCCCGGACGGACATCGATCATTGTCGCACCTTCAGCAGGACCTGAACTCTCGGACTTTGCCTGGTCCTATGGCGGACTCTTTGATAGCATTGCCACTCCATGACTCTACGCATGAGTTTACGGGCTGTTTAATTAATCCTAATGTTGTACCAGGTGATGGTCTTATGACTTTTTTGTCCGACCATGTTTCCCTTACTACAGAAACCTTGCGTTTTATGTTTCAACAACTTAATCTGTTAAATGGGAAAATGGATTCGATATTGCTTTGTCAGGGTCCTCAGGGGCGGCCAGGGGATTTGGAGGGAGCCCCAAGATCTTTGGGGCACTCTGGGGGATTTCCATCAGGCCCCGGATGTCCTCCTAAAGATTTAAATCCCCTGTCATTGAATGAGGGACTTCAACGACCTCGTCAGTCAATAGATATGACACTCCGCCCAAAGGCCCCTAATTCCTTGGCCCAGGGTAGGGCCATAAAGCATCCCTGGCAGCCCGAGGGGCTACTATTACATACTAAATCTCCTTTAAAGGGCCCCCAGCCTATGGTACCCTTGGTGACTCATCAGCAAGAGGTCAAAGTACGGCAGCCAGAGGCTTTTGACATTTTGCAACTGAATCTGATCTTTATCATCTTTCCTTTGCCTGGAGATCTATCTCCGCACTGGGATTCATCTATAGATGTCGCAGAGCATCTAAGAGCCTTGTTAAATGAACCCATAACTCGCCATGACATTCAGGCAGTGGATCTGATGGTAAAATCTCGCCCTCGGCAGCTGGTAAATGTTAAGTTTAAATCCTTGGAGTTGGTCTCTTTTATTTGGAGCAAGCAGTCTTTTCTAAATAAAAGTGGGGTGTTTGTCTCAAGAGCTTATGAATCCCAAGCGGGCCAGCTACGTTATATGGAACTAACTCCCAGACCTAGGTGTTCCTCTTATGCTCCTATTTCTGATCCAGCTCCACCTGCAGATTCTGTAGCTTTGGTGACGGTACCTACCCATAAATTGACTTCAGATCATTCTTGTGGGAAAGATTTGGAGGTAGTGGACATGGAGACTAACCCTCCCTGTGAAACTTTACCAGACCTCCTTGGTGTAGAGGAATTGGGGCCCCTTGTGGAAAAGAAGGGAGTCGCCTCAATCATGCCCTTGCAGGGTGAGCTGGTGGTTCGGTTAGACTCACTACATAAGCAGTTGAGTCTATTAAAAAAACATCAGGAACCCCCGAGGCGGAGGGGGGGTCCGGAGGCCCTGTATGATGAGGATAAACGGCTCCCCAGGCTACCCCCTTTGTCTAACCAATCAATCAGGAGGGAGGCATGGGGAAGTCGGCCTCCGCAGAGAGCATTGACTCCCGTGCGATCTAGTCCCAGACCCCATACCCTTGATGTAAGGGGGCTTGATAATCAAATTCGTCCCTCCTCTCCCCAAATAGTGGATTCATTTAAGGAGGTAGTCTCTCCTCTTCTTATCCCACTTGTTGGTGAGGGAGCCCCAATGGGTGGGTGCGTTTCTATGCGGCCCGCTTTATCTTTTCCTCTCATACAAGAACTAGGGTCTGGTACCACTATTCCAGTCACGAGACCCTCCTCTAGGGTTTGTTCTAAATTTTTGGCGGAGGATCTCCTAGTATCTCCAACCGACCAAACAGTGAGCTTATGACAGCAGGCTATAGGCCAGGAGAAGCTCCTAGTTGTTTCCTGGAATATTGCTGGTTGGAAATCATGTATGCTGGACCAGGACTTTTTAACCTTTATTAAAAATTTTGACATACTTCTCTTGCAGGAGACCTGGTCTCTCGACAATATTACTTGCCCGGGGTTTGATATTTATTGCATGCATGCTTCTCCATCTCCTGTCCATGGTAGGCCTAGCGGAGGGATGGCGCTACTTGTTTCATTAAAATGTAACATCAAAGTTAAACAGGTTGCTTCACACAAATCAAATATTGCCATCTTTCATTGTGTTCTTCCATCAGGGCAGGGTTTACTAATTGGAAATATTTATCTTCCGCCTTCTTCTTCCCCATATCTCCCATTAAACTTTTGGGAAATCGCTGAGGAAATGTTTGTAGCAGCCAGAAGTCTTTTTCCATTTTCCCCCTTCATCATTGGAGGTGACTTTAATATCAGAATAGGCAGTTATGGTAAAGATTGGGCTGCTTCCTCATTGGATGACCCAGAAGTACAGGTTTGTACTGTTTCAAAGAGCTCAAAGGACAAGAAGTCCTGCCCCGGAGCTAAAAAACTGATTTCCTTTTGTGACAGCCAGGATTTGGTAATTCTAAATGGATGTCTTAGGGGAGACTTGGTGGGAAACTTTACATACCATTCCCAGTTAGGCTCCAGTGTAATTGACTATTTCATGATCTCTGCAGACTTTCTCCAGCATTCAATTGCCTTGCAAATTATCCCGAGAGTGGATTCAGACCATTTCCCACTGGTCTTGACTGTGCAGATTGCTTCCTCAGTTTCTTCTCAGATTGGAAACAAACCAGTGAGGACCCAGTCCGTCGCTCCTACTGTTTACCCTAGTCGGATTAAATGGACTAGGGAGTTGGGGATTGCTATTGCAAAATTCATGGTTCTGGAGAAGGTGGAGTGTTGTAAACATGCTATAGGGGTAGGGGATAGGGATGTACTCCCCTATTATGCTGAGATAGTTTCATCTTTAACCCCCTTATTGATAAATGGGAAACCGGGAAATACCCCTAGCCCGAAACTTGGGTGGTTTGATGAAGAATGTCTAGCTAAAAGAATGATACTTCGTAAGACAGCTAGGGCCCTTCATGGGAACCCTACCCAGTCCTTACGTAAGCAGATCCAGGTAAATAGGTCAAGTTATAGGAAGTTACTGCTCCATAAAAAGTCTACATTCCAACGTAGGCAATGGGAATGCTTATCCAAGGCTGTTGGCGCAGGGAATTCCCAGAAGTTCTGGGAAATAATCCGTGGTGCTGGATTAAGAAATAGAGGCATGGGTTCATCTTCAGTATTGCCTGAGGAATGGGAGGGCTATTATAGGGCTCTTTTTTCAAATCCCTCACTAGCGACTCAAAGTATAACTCTCCACATAAAGGACCAATTTCCAACTTGGCAACCAGTTTCAACAGAGGAAATACGTGACCTGATTATGCATTTAAAAACAGGGAAGGCGCCTGGTGATGACTTTATTACTGCAGAGGTTTTGAAATCTGCACCTGATTGGTGGGCAGAGCTATTGGCCTCCCTGTTTACATTTATAAATGATCAGGGTGAGATACCTAGCTCATGGCTAAATAGTATAGTTGTCCCCATTTTTAAAAAAGGGGACCCTTCTGAACCAAAAAATTATCGCCCAATAAGTCTGCTAAGCGTAGTGGGGAAGCTTTATGCACGCTACCTGTTGAACAGGCTGCAAGGCTGGTTGTTTACTAACAATATCCTGGAACCTGAGCAAGCCGGGTTCCAGAAAGGAAAGTCTACTGTGGATCATGTGATCACACTTATAGCTCTGGTAAAGAAGTCTTTGACCTCGCTGAAGCAATTCTATCTTTGCTTCATAGATCTTCGTGCGGCCTTTGACTCAGTATCTAGGGCACGTCTTTGGTTTAAATTGAGTAAGGCTGGGATTGATCCTCGTCTCCTTTTTTTGATTATGAAATTACATACAGGTAACTCGCTACAGGTTAGGATTAGTGCTCCAAACAGAATAACTAGCAAAGTACCAGTGGAGGTAGGGGTAAGACAGGGGTGTATTTTGGCCCCGACATTATTTAACATCTATTTGAATGATGTCATCTCTTCTCTGAAGAGTAAAAATTTACACGCCCCAGTTGTTGGAGATAGGACTATTCCAGCTCTCTTATATGCGGACGACGCAGTTCTGGTCTCGCGCTCACTTGTGGGCCTGAGGCGTGCTATGGACTCTTTTGGGACCTATTGCAATAGGGAGGCATTAACTATCAACTATGAAAAAACTAAAGTAATGATAATGAGAAAGCGAGGGCGTTGCAAGTATCATAAATGGTCCATAGGCGGGAAAGTGGTTGAGCAGGTTTCCTCATACAAGTATTTGGGGGTCCTAATTGCTAGTACAGGTAGTTGGAATTCCCATTTTGAGGCAGCTAGGGCGCAGGCCAGGCGTACGTCTGCGGCAATTACCAGTTTTTTCTTTGGTCCTGGAGGAAAACTGGTTTTACCCGCACTGAAATTGTTCAGGGCAAAAGTTATCTCGCAGTTCTTTTATGCTGCCCCAGTGTGGGGTATGCCTTGTCTTGACAAGCTGGAGGCAGCCCAAAATGGGTTCTTGCGCACAATCTTGGGAGCCCCTAGAGGTACCCCCCAGGTAATTTTGAGAGCTGAATCCTGCAGTGTCACACTTAAGCAGATTGCTCTCCGCCAGATATTTAGATATTGGATAAGGGCTTTGCTCTTTCCACAGTGGGATAAATCCCTACTTTCTATAGTGGTGGCACATGGGCTATTGAAGGACTGGGATCTGGCAGTAGGAGAGGAAGTTAAAAAATTGGGGTTTTCCAGGGAGCACTTATGGACCATTGGTCCTAAATTAACAGAGACACTTCTCATGAGAAGACTGGCAGATCAAGAGCTACAAACACAAGAAGCCCTTATACGAACGCAAAGAGTGGTGCTAGATTATTGCCCACCAGTCCCCTCTCGGTTTAAGGATTGCTATCTGTGCACTTGGCTGGACGCCGCGGAAAGGAGGGCGTTTACGCTTTTTAGATGCGACTCCTTTTCGGCGGTGATTCTGGAGGGTAGGTATAGAGGGATTCCGAGGGAGGAACGATACTGCCCCACTTGTGTGCCCCTTGTTCCAGATTCTCTTGGGCATGTCCTTTTGCAATGCCCTGCTTACTCTGACCTGAGGAAAAAATTGCAGGACACATTATACCTCCTGCCTAGCCCAGTTAGGGGCTCCTTGCGAGCTCTCTTAAATCCCCTGGACTCTTATGTTGCAAGGGCAGTGGCCCAATTTGGGTTGGCTGTAATTCATAAACGTAAAGCCACCCTTGTGATAAATGATTGAACCAACCTGCTCTCTTGAAGGGGGACTTGCCAATGTACAAATAAGAATGATGTTGGATGGTGATGTCCTCATTATGGACCCTTTCCTGTTGGGACTTAGTCTTGTGTATAAAATGAGGGACCTAGGTATGCCTGGTCCCTTGGGAAATATTACTTTTCTGGTATTAATATCTGGGTTATAATAAACTACTTGTGTGTGCGATGTTTAGTATGTACATGATTATTGTACGAAGGAAGTATTTCCTGATTTATTTATTAGTTTATTATGTGTATTATTTGTTGATTATTTTATTTTATTGTACTCTGCAATGACTTCGGTCACGCAGTAATAAAGTTTATTGTATTGACACATACATGCCGCAGATGTGGATTCTTGTGGTGGAACGATCGCAGAATCACGGGGTACCACACGGAATTCTGCGAGGCGCAATGTGGGATGCCGAGGTTGAGGAATGGAATTGCGGTGCGGTAACAGCTGCTGCCGCAACAGCCCTAATATCTGCCACTCACTGCCCTGGGGCACGTGCAGCCTCTCCACATGGGTAGCTCCACCTTCTGATGGGCTATTTCAACCCATCCTTGTCCTACAATTCCAATGCATCTTCGGAATTTTTCTGAAGATTCATCCTATAGCAGCCACTGTTTTGCCCCACCCTGGTGTAGGTGTTCCCTGCCATGCTCCAAGTGGGAATAACCCAGAAAGGGGAATGAAAGCTGCATGCTTTACTTCCCTGGTTTTTTTTTTAATCTTCCCCTAAGTGTTGAGGACTGTCCACAGCACCCTTCCTAATGAATGAATGAATCAATAAATTAATTTGGTGATTTGTTTGATTGACTAAAAGAAAAAGTCTTACATCACTTCCAGAATATGCTCAGGCTCAGACTTTGATGGGGAAGCGACCAAGAACATCCCTCCTCTTGCCCTTGTCATATTAATTATTGGTGGGTGGCACCCACAAAAGGACACTCTCAGTTGACCTCAATGATTGTGGTGGAACATGATAGGAGAGGCAGTCTTTCAGATATGTGGGGTCCAAGCTATTTAGGACTTTAAAAATCAAAACCACCAACTTGAAATGTGCCTGGAAAGCTATTGATATAGTCGGTGCATATCTTGAGACACAGGCATATTGTGCTCATGGTAACCCATCCCCAAGAAGAGCCAGGCTCCTGCATTCTGCACCAGCTGTAGCTTACAAAGAGTCATCAAGGAAAGCCCATTTGGGG
This sequence comes from Sphenodon punctatus, assembly GCA_003113815.1. Taxonomy (NCBI): domain Eukaryota; kingdom Metazoa; phylum Chordata; class Lepidosauria; order Sphenodontia; family Sphenodontidae; genus Sphenodon; species Sphenodon punctatus. The sequence continues at coordinate 116,747 of QEPC01015242.1, forward strand.
GGAAATTACAGATTGATTTGAAACTGAATTTGCCATCCCTACTCTGCATGTATGACTTGGAATGCAGATCTGTGTGTGACTCTGATTCTGTGTATGTACGTGTAAAACAGACATTACAGTAGCCTGCCTAGGCCTTCCATGGCCAACTTTGGTCCACAGGCCACCGGCATGTCTGTTGTTGGGTTGCCAGATGTTGGCCCGGGATTTCCCTGGGCCATGTTGGTAGCTAGTTCAGGATCTCACCACTAGACTATTTCCAGGTCACAGCCCAGGCTAAGGTCCGCCCGATCGGGCTACAGCAGGCTGTTATGTCTGCTGTGGCCTTGTAGACATGGCCTGGATTGGGTCCACCATTGACTGGCCACCATGGCTGCCATTCATTGTCTTCCATAGCTGTCTACCATGGCAGGGTGGGGGGCAGGGTGCTGGGCACAGTACAGAGCTGAGACTGTCCAGCCGCACATTTGTGCATCTTTGCATGTTTGTTCTGCAGCCCAATCAGGTCCAGGCCATGTCCTCCACAGCTTCCTGAGCAGGCCTTGGGTGGCTGATTTTATGTATATGTGAATGCTACACACTGTGGTGGCATTCGTAGAGGGTGGGGGTTCGGGATAGATGTATAAAGTGTAGCATTATACATCTATAGCCCAAAACTCACTGGATGACCTTGGGCCAGACTCAATATTCTTTCAGCCTAACCTACGTCACAGGATTGTCATGAGAATTAAAAGTTGCTTTAAATTGTTCTATATGAAGCACTCCAAGTGCCATGGGAGGTGGGCACTATATACAATTATTATTATTATTATTATTATTATTATTATTATTATTTTATTTTATTATTATATTTTACAATCTTAGCGTGTGAATTCTGGAGCTGAAATCTTTGCCCATCCTCACTCTATACATAGGTCAGGTCATTGAGCCAAATCTGAACAACTCTTAGTTTGAAGAGTTTGGGCTTCAAATTCAAAGACATGAAAGAAATGAATCCGAAAGTAAAAAATCCACACGCCCTAGCTTATCTCTTTTGTCCATTTGTTTTGCAGTTTTACAATTTACAGGATTTAAGCTATCTGCTTAGACAGCTCTTCTTTGACATTCCCCATGACTTTCTAAATTCCTCAGTCCAGCTTCAGATCTATAAAGAACATTTGCCTTGTGTCTAAATGTCTTCCTTGTTGATGACTGCAACCTTGAAGCAAAATCACTAAGTTCTCCACCTGAATAACGGAGAGAACTTCTCTTGTAAATCTTTCAAACAAGCTGGTGTTGGAAGGTGTCATAAAGCCTTTCTTCACGTATATTTCAGGCAGCCAGCAAAGTGTGTGTGTGTTTTTAAAGGAAGAAATGAACGGTACTCGTGTAATTCTTAATGACTGATGAATTCACGCTCACATGGAGAAAACAATGTCACTTGAGCAAATAACTGAGCACTTCTGCCACAACGCCTCCTCATTCTTTGAATTGTCTCCTTGATTTATAGGGTTATTTTCCTCTGGATTGGTTTTGTTTTTGTTATGTGAGAAAACATTTTCCCACTCCAACTCTATTTTGCTTGCACTCTGTCACTAGGGTACGTCTTGCAAACCGAGCCCATTGAGCAGTGGGTTACTCTGTGCCATTTTCTCTTCTGCAAGCAACATAAATTATTTAATTCCTAATAGCATTAAGATTTCATGATGCTTGTATAAGATGAAAAACTGGAGTCTTTGAGAGACTAAATGATTTACTGCTATCTATAATCTTCGAAGGAAGGCTTGTTTGTTTAGTGTGTAAATCTGTGCATGTCAAGAAAAAACACCACATTGAGGACTGGATCTACAGCGGAAATGAAGAGTTACTTTGTATTCAGGGATGTTATTTCATTTTCAAGTAGTCAAACAAACGTCTAAATCTTAGAAGACTTGGATAGGCAAACTGACTTAGCTATTATTTCCACAGTGTCTGCACTCTAGGTATATAATATACTAATTCCTAAGTGTGGATGTTTTGCTGATTTTCTTACCAAGCACCTGTCTAAAAGACCCTTCTATCTCTTTTTTTTGTGTTAGGGTTAACTCTTTACCCTCTAAGGTTTTGGAAGGGAGATACTCAAATATCCCATATTCGTTAAGACTTTGCCCATTTTATGTTGGAGACTGAATCTATTGAGCATATCTTGCTATATTGTAATTAGAAATATATAATAAAATAAATAAATAAATAAATAAATAAATAAAAATTTTGTGCATACACAAGTTGGTGGCACTCTGCACTCCAAACTTCACATGGAGGTCCACCATGGTTTTAAATCCATGGTGGATATCTGTGTGGTGTTCCAAAAGAATGGAAAATCTTCATGAAGATGAAAGGGATAATCCAATTCAGCACTTTGTCACCCTTCAGAGCTTACCAGTTCCTCCTAATGTAATGTTTTCTCAATTCTATGGTTTATAGATATATTCTTATATACTGTATATAATATTTCTTCTCCAACAAACCCACTCATTCCAATCCAATCTAGCGAAATGTGGACAAGACTACAATAAAGTTTGTGTTTTGCTGGATATCTGGATCAGCTATGCACCATACCTCACGTGTGAAAATGGCAGATTAGTATATAGCACTGTCATTTTGCACATGTGCAATGCAAGCAGCTGCCATTATTATTTATGTGTAATGCAAGGAGCTGCCTGTATTCAGGTTTTCACCCTGGGTATAGCAGTGAGACTGTGCTTGTGGCCATGGTTGACGATCTCTGCTTGGAAATAGATGGGGAAATTGTAAATTTTATTCTTTCAGCGGCTTTTGATACTGTTGACAATGGGGTGTTGTTGACATGGCTGCAGGACCTGGCTGGGGTGTGCAGGACCACTCTTAAGTGGTACTACTCATTTCTATCTGGAAGAACCAAGAGTGTGGTGATGGGCGGTGGCTCTTCGTCCCCTCGGGAGCTCCCTTGTGGGGTCCTGCCGGGTTTCATTTTGTCTCTACTCATGTTCAATGTGCATCTGAGGCCCCTGAGTGATATCGTTTGGAGATTTGGACTGAGGTGCCCTCAATAAGTGGATGTACACCCAGAAATTTTCTCCTTTTTTTCTGGCACAGGTCCTGTAGTCTCAGTGCTTACTCGGTGCCTGGTGGCCATTGGAGACTGGATGCAGGTGAGCTGATTGAAGCTGAATCCAGACAAGACAGAAGTGATGATGGTTAGTGGTAATCCCTGTCATTTATGTGATCTACCCACCCTTGGTCACTCAAGTTCACAGCCTTGGGGTGCTCTTGGATCCAGTGCTGTGCCTGGATTGTCGGGTTGTGGCAGTAGCCAGGACACTTTTTACCAACTTCATCTGGTGGGAAGGCTATAATCTTTTCTATCTGAGTTGGATTTAGCCACCATCATTCATGCCTTTGTAACCTTGAGGCTAGACTACTGCAATGTGCTCTACGTAGGGCTGCTCTTAAAGACTGTTCAGAAGCTGCAGTTAGTGAAGAATACAGCAGCCTGCCTTCTGTCAGGGATGGGTCTCCAGGACCACATTACACTGGTGCTCCGAAGACTGTACTGGCTGCCAATAGTCTCCTGGACACAATTCAAGGTGCTCTTTTTAACCTATAAAGCCCTAAGCGGCCTGGGTCCCAGATATCTGAAAGACCACTTCTTCCCCTATGTACCATCATGGTTTCTGATGTCAGCTGGGTACATCCTCTTGTCAGTAGGGATGGGCGAACGCGGTTCAGATGTTCGGAGTTCGGATCGAACTCGGTCTGTTCGGACGTCCAAACCAAACATCCTAACCAAACTCTGAAACGACGAAACAGTTTGGTCATGTTCGTATGAGTTCGGATGAGTTCGGAGGTAGGAAAAATGTCTTTTCAGGGCCAAAAGTTAGGTTTCGGTTTTGATTTCATTTTGATTTCATTTCGGTTTTGGTTTAGCTATTTTTGAATGCTTGCCCAAGTTCGACCAAACTGAACTCGGCTAAACCAAACCATCGAACCCAAACTCGGGTTTCGAACCAAATGACCAAACATCCGAACATCCAAACAGTGTTCTGTTTGCCCATCCCTACTTGTCAGTGTCAACTGCCCTTAAAGTTGTTACAATGAGAGCATACACAGGGGTGTTCTCAGTTGCTGCCCCACAGTTATGGAACTCCCTCCCCTTGTAGCTCCAACTAAGCCTGAGCCTGATAGTCTTCCAGAGGAGATGTAAAAACTTTTTGTTTGGCCTGGCATTTGGTGGGCAGGAATAGGGTAGGGTGGGCTTGGGGAGGAGGACTGGTGGGTGGTGAGTGTAGATAAAGGGTGGGGTGGGTGGTTTGAATGATGTAGGTTTTGAGGAGTTTAAATGTATTTGACTAGATTGTATATTTCTTATGTTGTAATCCGCCCTACGTCTTTGGAGAAAGCCAGTTTAAACATGTAAAATACATAAAATAAATAAATAAATAAAAAATGTTCATATATAATATATATGTCGCTGTACAATGATAATCACTGTATGTTAAATCCTTGTTTGAATGCACAAATAACATTCCTGCAATATTCTTTGGCAATGGCTGAGTAATACCACAAATAAAACAATAACATCCCACAAGTACCATCGTAATTGCCAAGGTTGTAGAGGCAAGTACTGCAATATCATCTTAACTAGGTTTCTGGGAGCAAGTCCAGGGTGCGGAGCGCAATCTACTTTCATCAGCTACTCACCTGACAGCTGTGCCGGGGCGGTCGCAGGGCAGAGCTGGGACCTGGGGAAAGGAGAAAGAGCCGGGTCAGTCTACAGTGGCATTGCTGCAAGCGAGTCCAGGGTGTGGAGTGCAATCTACTTTCATCAGCTACTCACATGACAGCTGTGCCGGGGCAGCCGCAGGGCAGAGCCGGGACCTGGGGAAAGGAGAAAGAGCTGGGTCAGTCTACAGCGGTGCCGTAGGCATGCACCAGGGCTGCCCGCCGAAGGGCTGCGTGCACAAGGGCACGCCCTTCGGAGCTCCTAGGAGCAGGAGCCAGGTCTCTAACTTTGTGACCAGTTTTGTGGCTCGTGCCCTGGGGGAAAAAGGCTAACCTCAGCGATGGTTGCAGGTTTTGGAAGTTTGCTTGAGTAACTTGTGGGAACTGTGTAATCTCACACTTTTCCCCCTGGACTCAGGGTGTCATAAGGAAGAGTTGTGGAGGACAGTAACTGTGCGAGACGTGGACATGAGCTGTGGGAAGAATTCTGGACTCTTCCCAATTAATAAAACCCTTTGGTGGTTGTTTAAAAAGGTTATTGTGTTTTAATGTGGCGATGTTTTGGGAAAGGTAGGGTGTTTATTGAAGGGGGGTTTTTAGTTTTATTTTTTCTTGCCCAAAGCAGGTGTGGTTAATTTCCAAGAATTATTAAGGGGTCTGTGTATTTTTTTTTATTTTTATTTTTTATATGACATCTAAACAGAAATGGATGGGTTTTTGGTGGGAGGGGGAAAGGGGGTACCAATTCAGTCGCAAAATAAATATCTACCATTGCAGTCTCCGGAGATGGGGGCAGATGATCATGCTAACCACTATCATCAACAGGAGCAAAGGAGTATAGCAGTTACCCCAGAGAGAGGTACTGAGGATATGGGTCCTCTAGAAAAATGCTGTCAGATTAAGTCTTCGGGAGAGTATTTGAGTCAGTTGCTGGCAGAGCATGTGTCACAGACGGCCATAACTGTAAAATACCTTTTCAAGCAACTGAATGATTTAGTGGCTAAAATGGACAAAATTATGGATGCTGCTGTAGTTGCAGAGGGGGCTGGTCAGTCACAGGGCCTTGTAGCCCACTCAATAGAGGGAAATCAAGTACGACAGGACCACATGAGAAATCCTTCCAAAAATTGTGAGGGCCAAAATCCCCCCTACTCTCAAGCAAAGGAAGTGCTTGAGCCTCAGTGTGTATCTGCACAAACTTTTTGTAGGGGTTGGAGCTATTTGGCCAAGGACTCTTTTTCTACTGTTGTTGCAAAAGACACTCCATTAGAAATTTTGAATGAGTTTACAAATTATCTTACAAAATGATGCCTTGGTATTTAATATTTTCCCTCTTCCACAATGGAGGATGCCACTTTGGGGCACAGCCCTGGATGTGGCAGAGCACCTTCAGGTAATTCTTACTCTCTCCATTACTAGGAGAGATATCTGTAAGGTTGACCTCCTCTACTTCACTAGGGCAAAAAATGGGGTGTGCGTGCAGCTTGTTTTGCCTTCTCTTGTAAGTTTAATATGGGGTAGAAGGAATTTACTGACACAGCGGGCAGTGTATGTGACCCAAGTATTTGAATCTATCAAAAAAGAGGGGGAAAAGCTTGGTAGTCCCAGTATAAGAGAGCACCGAGAGGAGGCGGTGGTTGGGGAACTTGCCAGCTTGTCACCAATCACTAGGCGGAAGGGTGGTTTGGATGCCCCTATCCCTTTGGAGACTGGATGGCCAGGATGTGTTACGGAAAAGAGATTTGAAAAGGTCTCTCGCGGAGGAAGGGAATCTCCAACCAGAAGAAGTGGCAGAAGTTATGGCATATAATGATCTTCCGCAGGAGTTACAAAGTGACATTTTAAAGAGGATGACGAACCTTTATGGCTACTAGATGTCAGTTACATATCGGGACGTACCCACCTGGGAAGATAGTGCTGGGACTGTTTATAGGGATAGAAAATATACTGTGGAGGGGACAGTTGACCCTAAGGGGAATCCCTTGCAGCAGCTTATTTACCCAATCCCATTGGCAACTCATGGGAAGGGGATTTGGGGAACAGATCTTGTTCTTCCCTTTAAGACCGAACCTTTGGTTGGCAGTAATTGGGGAGGGGTGATCTCTGAGTGTAAAGAACTCCCTGCCAGTTTGGGAGGTGAGGTATTAGAGGGGGTAGAGGGGGTGCAGTGCCATATGGTAAAAATGTATATAGGGGTACGGATGAAACAGGCCTTGGATTGTAGCATGATTGGTGAGCAAGTAAGGGGTCAGCAGGCAGAAAACAAAGTCCCTTTGCAGGGACTGGGGGTGAGTGTGGATGCAGAGAAAAGGGAAATAGAGAAGGAAAGTTTGGCTTCTGTTGCTAAACAGCTACAGTCATCCCAGTCTGGGGATCTACAGTATTGGGGGGAAGAGGGCCTAGACCAGTTGCAGTCTGAAGAAAGTGTAGGAAGGATAGTTGAGGGAAAGGGGGGGGGAACCTGCTGGGTACAGTCCACCTTGCCGGTAAACCAGGGAATAGCCTTACTCCCTTAAGAGTTGTAAAATCCTGAGGCCTCCATTTTACAGCCTAGTCTCAAGGTGGTGTTGTGGAACATTGCGGGCTGGAAAGGGAAGAAGGACAAATGTGATTTTATGGTGAGTCAGCCCACAGAGAGCCTGGAGCCTCTGTGGGGGTCGGGGGGGCTGCCAGGCTCCAGGCTCTCTGTGGGCTGACTCTCCCAGCAGCCCCCCCTGGCCGTGTCTATTTCCCCATGTGCTTCCCCGACACCGAGTAGGGCTGTAGCAGCATACCGTCGCGGCAGCTTTTACCGACGGAAACCCCTATTCCGCACATCGTGGCACGGTACGGCAGAGGCAGCTTTCCAAGGGCTGCAGCTGCGGTTTGTCGTTCATGGTATCGCGGCATCAGAACTGGCGAATGGAAGCAAAACTTGTGAGGATTTCCATAATAAGCGGCGCCAACTCCCCTTTCCGTGGTCCGCGGAATCTTTGTGGTTATCTGGTAATTGTATCATGTTTCCGCCACCCGGAATACAAGGTATCGCGAGGAATACAAGGTATCCGGC
>QEPC01015242.1:132458-155618 GCA_003113815.1 Sphenodon punctatus
CGCAAGGCACCCATCTGTTCTTCTGTAAAAATGGATTTCAGTTAGTGTATGCATAAACAGCAGCAATGGAATTTATTTAATGTGATCAATACTACAAGGGTAATAGTAAGTAACTTGCAATGGATTTTTGAGAAAAACTTACCAAGTTTCTCCAGGCGTGCAACCAGGCTATCCACCACCTCTGCTGTGTTCCACACCAGTGCCCATATTGTGAAGGCTATATCTACTATTATTTCACCTGAAATGACATTGAAAATTACAAAATATCAATGCACTATTAAATACAAAAGCCCTACTAATGTAAAGCATGCATTAATATGTGAGATGCCATAATAAATTTTGTTGTTTAACTTACCGATTCTTGTTAGGCCATCCAGGACTGTGGCAAATCCCACAAAAGCCATCCTTTCAGAAAACTTATAATTGAATTGAGATTATTTGACATGTAAACACGCCGCACATGGACGCCGTCAAATAAAGCCCGCCTCCCTGTGTTAAATGCCTGTGACCGTCAGCTGTCAGTCACAGGGAAGAACAGTTCTTATTGGTTGATGTCAGTTGCTAAGTAAATGTCCCATGCAGCCTAGGTGGGGTGTGTCCGTCCGTCCCGGTAGAGACTAGAGAGAGAGAGTCAATAGGGAGGCGGATCACGCTCGCTCATGTGGCACGCACGAAAGACATCATCTGGCTGTACGCTACTTTTAAATTATACAAAAAATAAAATAAAAATTAATGCAACAACAGGATTCAAACGCAATTTCATACACATCGCAGTTGCCAAGGGAGGGAGACGTAACCATTTAGCCATCGCCCAGGATTGCTGAATGCCGCTACCGGCTGGCAGTAGCTTCTACTGCAGGCTCAATTTTATATTGCTTTGTAGGGTTCACCGTGCACCACAGTCAGGCTTTATTGAACATATAAGTATCTTCACTCCTTCTCTTTATTTAAGTGGACTGGAGTGGAAAACACTGTTAAAATAATATTTTTTAAATTTGCTTCTGCCAAAGAATGCAGTCCTCCTGAACTTGGGGGAAATGGGGAAAATGGGGACTTGGGGAAAAAATGGAGAAAATGAAGGCAGCTGTTGAGGGTAATTTAAAGTTTGAAGTTTGACAACTTCAGCTTAAATTCAAAAGCGGACTACGTAAAGCCACATACCCCACCCCCTCCTGTCTGCTGAGGTGCAACATAAAACTAGGCTGGGTGAAATTCAAATTCAAGTAAATCACTCTTGCCTGGAGGGAGGGGGGTTTTGTCTAGTGGCATGTGAGCCACCTATGCTCTCTCAAACTCATAGATGTGTGGTTTTGATAACATACAATGCTTCAGTGGCCACTCCTATGGGGAAGTCTTTGTAGGCTGGGGGAGGGGACGTTTGGATACCATGATCTACATGGCAGCTAGCCATAGTTGTTTAACATGAAACTTAAGTACATGTGGGTAGCATAGGATGCTGTTGTTTATTTTCACATGTACCACTCTGCTGCATATACTTCCATACTATACATACTTCCATAGTTGGCAGTTTCCCCATGACAGACACACACACACCCAGCCAGGGATGTGGGGCAGTTGTAGAGGTGCAAATGGGGTCAGTGTTATGGGCAGTTTAATAGTCTGTACTGTACCACCTCAGAGGCAGCTGCATCTCAACCCTAGGTGAAGGATCCCACACAGCTGCCCTCAACACAGCTGTGCTGAATCTCAGGCTGCATCAGGCAAGGGATTCCATTACAAATAGTTACATCCCACCCCAGAGGCACCTGCCTCTCCCTGATGAGCAAGGGATAGGTGTACAAATAAATAGCTGCCCCCTCCTACCCCAGAGGCAGACTGCCCTCCCTTCTAATAACTGGCTGGCACTGGCTGGATGGCACTGGCACTGGCACTGGCACTCATGTCCACTGCACTTACTGCAGCACACTGGCCTGGATGGCTTTTCAAGTTGAAAAACTGGTTGCCTGTTTAACATCAGGAAAGGTTGGCTACAGTGCTAACTACTGGGCGGCTTGCTATCTAATAGATGAACAGTTTTCTAAGTATTTGTGGTGGGTGGGTGCAGGTACAATCGTGGAGTTCGCTTGCACTTCACAAGCTGCATTGACTTAAGCTATACACTATGATTTTGTGCAATGAAGCACCGTAACATGGTGAAGGTAATTGTCTAAAATCCATAGAAAGACAGCTTGTGACTCTACTGCTTTTACTGTTTAAAAAAATAAATTAAACATTAACCCATCTGCCAGGATTGGTGAGGTCACTACCGCTACAGGCGAGACATAGCTTCTGTGAGTCAGCCTAAGTTTGACAACTTAGACTGACCAACCAAAGGTATCAAACTTCTTTGTCAGACATACAAGTCATCTTAGAAGAGAAGTAACTCTTCTCAATCCTTACTCACTTTGGTGGGCTCAGAAAGGACTTGTCTTTATTTTGGATACCAGATAAACTAGGGGAAGGGAAGGGGGACGTTTGGCTAGTAGTAGTTCAAATGCAAGTAAAACACTCTTGCCTGGGGGGGAGGGTACGGTTGTCTAGTGGCATGCTCTATGAGTCATTCACTCAGCTCAGAAGACTTGCCCGGTAGGTGGGAGAGGGGACGTTTGGCTAACACATTACAGAATACAGAGAAACTGGGTAGCCAATCGCCTATGCTCTCTCAAAGTCATAGATTTATGGGATGCAGACGACGCAGGTGCTAGCCTGTCTGAAACTAACTGAAGACACAGAGGAGGGCATTCAACACACAGAACATGGATGCTACATGTTTTTGAAAGGATTGGGACTCGGGACTTGGGAGTCAATAAGCATTGAACTTGGGACTCGGGAGGGAGGGGTTTTTTTTGTTTTTTTTGGATTTTGGAATTTTTGCAATTTTTTTAAAGTAAAAAAATAATTTGCTGTGCTGTGACTCCAAACAGTATCTGATTTCCCTGACCCCACCCACCCTATAGTTAGTTTAGCTAGCCACTGTGGCCAGCCAACCATCTCAGGGGACTCATCAGGGTACTGTGCTGTGCTAGTGTGCATGCAATGTGCATCCAGTCTTTCTGAAGTGAACTGACTCTGATTCAGTCAAGGAACTTTAGAGGAACTGACTCCTTCCAAGCCTGTTTTTCAATTTTTTCCACTCCAACTCCATCCGAAGGGAAGGAGTGTAGGGAGAAGGGGGAACCACTTTGGATGGGGTGGGTGTGTGGTGCTTTTTAGGCTGACACAAGAGACAAGGGGATTATAGTTGCAACTTTCCAGAAGGGGATTATAGTTGCTTATAGTGAATCCACAGTTATTAGACAGGCTGCAAGTTCACTTAGGTGGCTGGCAAGTTTCACAGTAGCCAACTAGGATTGGCAGTGGCTACTGGGGGGATGGCTTTTCAAGTTGAAAAGCAAAAAGTAGGCAACTGGGCAGGATGGCTTCTCAAGTAGAAAAACCTGTTAGCTGCCAGGCTATGCGGCTGCGCTCTCAAGTGAGAGATAACAAACAATGCAACTGGGAGTGGCTCAGTGGGAATCGTTGAGATGGGGGCAGGTTACTAGCTACTTCAGTGAGTGGACCACTGACTCAACTCCCCTTGTCTACCTAGCCTCCCGGTACAGTTAGGTAGGCAGGCCATCCCAGTGTCACTGAGTCACTGTAGCCAAACAAAAATTCCACTCACGGCCTCCCCTCTCCTGCTGAGCTGCCAAACCTGTTTTACAACTAGAAAATATTTATTCGAACAACACAAATACATGGCACAAATGTATATTCCCTGGATGCAGAATGCAGAGGGATGCAGAATGCAGAGGGCTGGGTGTACTGCCGGTACTGTTTGCAGAGCACACTGAAGACTGGAATGGAGGGCTTTTAAAGTTTTAAAACTGGGCTAAAGTAGCCGGCCGGCTATGCACTCTCGAAGTGAAAGAAAACTTGAGATGGGGCCGGGCGGGGTAGTACTTCAGTGAGTCCGCTGATTCAACTACCCTTGTTTTACAATTTGTTTGTAAAACACTCTGCCTGGCCTGGGTGGGAGGGGTTGTCTCGAGACTTTGAAAACAACAGACTGAAACAAATAAAAAGAAATTATTATTTATTGAAGGGAAAAAAAATAAAAAAACCTCCCTGGATCAAACAGTTTAAATTAAGTTTGAAATCAAATCAACTTTGTAACCAAATAAAGGAACATAACCCACGGTCACAGAGTCACCCATGGGTGATTGGTGGGGCACCCGGCCGGCACAACTCGCAACGGGCACAGCAGGAATAGGCTGTAGTAGGGAAGCACTGGAGGAAGCAATGGAGTGGACATCATGGAGGAGGCGGACTGGGCAGTGACCCACAGCAGTGTCAGGGCGGAGGCGGGCACCAGGAGCACACCGAGGACACACCGAGGGGGCATCAAAATTAAAGGCACAGCCAGCTGCAGGGGGCCAAGAAGGGGCCAGGGGCCGGGTGGCCAGCCAGATGAAGGTAGTGGGGCCACTGAAGCATGCCCCGAGGGTATCCCAGTTCAGACATGTAGTGTGCGACCAGGTAGTAAGCCTCGAATGGATCGGCCATTGCAAGGCCAAGCTGCACATCGGATTGAGAGCACACACCAGCCAGCTTCATCAGCTCCACCACGGTGGGCTCTGGCAAGACATAGTCATTACCTGGGGGCCACGGAAGGTGACCCAGCTCCAACAGGTGGTGATAGGTCACACCACATGACTGCCGGTACCCACGGGCCCCGTGGACAGAGCAAAAGAAGGAGACGGCCAGGGAAGGGCCCCCCTCAGCAAGACAGGCTGTGAAGGAGGACATGCTGCACACATAAAGAGCGGACACGGTCTCTGCCATGGACCAAACCACATGCGAGCACATCATCTCTGGGATGCGACCACCGGAAAGGGATGGAGCCCCAGTGTCTCCGCATGCAGCTGGCAGTCGAGTGCGCTCAACTCAGAATCAAAGTAGCGGAGCCCTGAACTTAGACTTGCATAGGCACCTGTGCGGCTGTCCGGGCAGTTGGCAAGCAATTGCACGCCCAGGAAATTCCAAAGATCACACAGGATCATTGTCTTGTGGAAGCTCCAGGTATGGGTTGCTAATATGCCAGCGATCCCTGGGGAAGAGCAGCATCCAGCCATCATCTCCAGCAGCAGAATGCAGATGTAACTAACTACTGCAATGAATTGGTGGCTCGAAGCCCTAGAGGGATGGGAGGCGATGGGGGAGCTCCAAGGACAGATAAGCCCACCTGGCGCCGGCCGAAACGTTGTTGCAATGAATTGAGAAGAAGTGATTCGAGGCGTGGGATGAGGAAAGCGCAGGTTCTAGGCTAGCCTGGATGAAACTAGCAGAACATACAGAGGAGGGCATTCAACACACAGACCAGGGATGGGACACGTGAGGCGAGGGAGTCAGAGTACAACACAACTGGCAGCCAACACAGAGGGGTGGGCGAGGTGATCTGCACTGCCCTGCTTAGGCGGGGGTACAAGGCTGCAACTCCAGTGGTGCTCTCAGTGCTCAGCCTGTCTCCTCCTCATTCTCCTTCTCCATTCCTCTCTTAGCCACCTCCGATTCCTATCCCTCCTGCCTGGCTCCATCACGAGTCCACGACACGTCCAGGTGCTGTACTGTGTCCATGTCCAGTCCCACCAAGTTTAAATCTCCCTCCTAGGCTTGTGTTGTTGCTCGTTGCCTAGCAGCGATGCAGCGTGCTTAAAGTTTCTGCCCGGATATGTGAAGAAACTCCATGGATTTGATATACATTAATGTAATAAGAAAGCATATTTTTAATAATTTAATAACAAAGCAAGCAACACAACATAGCAAGAATTATATTATTACAAAACAGTTACACTAATGTAACAATATTAAAAAAAAAAAAGGTTTAGGTTAAATAGAACAACCAGGATTTGAACACGCAGAATGACAGCTAAAAATTGAATCGCAAGCGGAAACCTTAGCCGCTATGCTATTTACATAGTTACACTGAAGCAGCATCGCTTAAGCTTGTGCATAAGGGGCTAAGGTGGATGCAGCTGATGGAGAGGTGTTAATGTGTTTGGTGTTTTTTGTCAATAAATAAATAAATAATAATAATAATTTATTATTAATATTAATAATTATTATATATTAATAATTATGATATAATAAAACTAATAAATAAATATTTTGGCCACCAAATATTTTGGCCCCCAAAATGTTATGTTTTGTGCAGGATGGTCTGGGGGTGGATGGTTGCAGAGGGATGATGGTGTATGGGGTCTGGATGGTTGCGGAGGGATCATGTGTAGTTGTGGCCTGGTGGAGGAGTGCAAAAGGAAAATATGCATCCACAGTTGGGATGGGAACTGCATGTGAATAAAAAAAGGGGTATACCCTTCAAAGATGCATTATTAAACCTACCGTTTGTGGGTTAGCCGTACCCATTTTGTCTTTTCAATGGGGGAGTGCGTGTGTGTGTGTATGTATGCCATTGCCTACTTACTTTATAAGCCACATGATTAGACACAGAAAAAGGGTGGAATCTTCTGTACATCCACCACAAAGCTGAGACACTGAGCCACACGATAGGAGTGATTTAAAGCTGTAATGCATAAGGGGCTGATGGACTTGGATTGGACCTAGGAGACCAGGGCTAATTGAAATAGGAAATCACTCATTGAGTGGCCTTGGAGAATTAAAAACCTCTCATTGTCTCAGTTCCCCATATGTAAAATAGGAATACATGTGTATCTGTTTTTCCCTACTACAGCTGTGTGGAATGTGTCTAACACTGAAGATGACCAGAGTTTCTGTGCAAATGGGTTCACTTCACATGATGTGGCAGAACTTCAGCTGCTCCTATGGTCCCCTAAAGCAATGCCTCGTTATAGGCAGTTTGTGTTCCATGGGTGTGGTTGCCCCCCCTTGGGAAAAAAGGAAGACGTCCAAGATAGCTGTCTATACCTAGTGTTCATACTTTTTAGGATTATATGTGTTGTGCTTATAATGCACATACCTTATATGTGTTGTGCTCTCTTCATTCTTATAGGTGCAGAGCATCCCCCCCCCCCCCCAAGCGACATGGACACACTGCCTCTTGATGGGATCAGTGGGAATCATAGGTCCAAACCTTAATGGAAACATGCAACATAAAAACTAGGCTGGGGGAAATTCTAATTCAAGTAAATCTATCTTGCCTGTGGGGGAGGGGGCTTTTGTCTAGTGGCATTTCTAGCCGCCTATGCTCTCTCAAAGTCATAGATGTGTGGTTTTGAAAACAAAAAATGCTTTAGTGGCTACTGGCCACTCCTTTGTAGGCTGGGGGAGGGGACGTTTTGCTACTGTCCTATTTGTGAGAATGTGAGGACGGAAGGGAGCCACTCGAAAAAGAACAGAAGGTTGCCACCTTGTAAACAAGGTTCTTCGAGATGCCTCCAAACATTCTCACAAACACCCACCTAGACAGTTAACTTGGCTTGAAGTTCAAATTCAAGTAAAACACTCTTGCCTGGGGGGGAGGGGAGGGTTGTCTTCTGGCGGCATACTGTATGACTCATTCACTCAGTTCAGAAGACTTGCCCCAAAGGTGGGGGGGAGGGTACGTTTGGCTAACACATTAAAGAATACAGAGAAACTGGGTAGCCAGCCGAACCGCCGCCTATGCTCTATCAAAGTCATAGACGTGTGGTTTTGATAACATACAATGCTTCAGGGGCTACTCCTATGGGGAAGCCTTTGTAGGCTGGGGGAGGGGATGTTTGGCTACGGCTACCATGATCTACACAGCAGGTAGCCCTAGTTGACTAACATCAAACTTGAGTACATGCGGGTAGCATAGGATGCTGTTGTTTATTTTCACATGTACCACTCTGCTGTACATACTTTCAATCCACAGAATATTACAGCAGATCACAGTGCAGACTTGAATAGATGGCTTTGCAAGTCGTAAAACTGGGCTTCATGTGCTTACACTCCTTCACTTCGGATGGGGTGTGTGTGTGTGAGGCTTTTTAGGCTGACACAAGAGACACAAGGGGATTATAGTTGACAAAAGTGGATTATAGTTGCTTTAAGTGAGTCCACACAGTTATTAGATAGGCAGCCAGTTCACTTGGGTGACTGGCAAGTTTAGCTGTAGCCAAACTACAAGGAACAAAGAGTTTCCTTCCACCTACTGTTTGCGTGTGTTGGGGCGGGGTACTATTATATTTATAGTGTTAAGTATAATATAACTGTAATAATTATATTATTACAAAACAGTAACACTAATGTAACAATATATATATATATAAAAATTAAGTTAAATAGAACAACAGGGATTTGAACACGCAGAATGCCAGCTAAAAATTATATGGCAAGTAGGAACCTTAACAGCTATGTTATTTACATAATTACAGGCAGGCAGCATCGCTTAAGTGGTGAACCATAGGCCGTGTGAACGGACCCTTTAAATGACCCTAGTTTAAAGTGACACAGGTCACTTTAAACTCCCAACATGACTTTTGGACAAAAAACTTTTCTTTGCAGATCTTTACATAAAAGATCAATTTGCAAAATAATAAAATCACCGTAACTTCAACTCCCAACCAGAACATGTTGTACATGCATGTATGTATTGAGAAGAATGAGCGGTTACTGTGGTACAGAGAGACACACACAGACAGCACAGCACCAGCACCAGCAGCAGTCAGCGTGACAGCACAGCGCTGCAGCGGCAGCACAAAATAGTCATACTCCCCTCGCAGAACCGCGATAAGTGCTCATGACTGTGTCTCATATATTAAATTGGCGGAATGCAGGAAAAGACCTTTGATTTTATACGACAACAGTAACGATCAGCAAATCGGTGAAACACATACATGCCGCATCTGCGGATTCTTGTAGCGGAAGAATCGCAGAATCGTGGGGTACTGTGCGGAATTCTGTGAGGCGCAACGTGGGATGCTGAGGTTTAGGAATGGAATCGTGGTGCGGTAACAGCTGCTGCCGCATCAGCCTTAGTCAGGAGGTGAGGAAATAGATATGGAGGGGTATAAGGTCTGGACAAAGGATGTGGTTAGGGGGAAAAGGCTAGGCAGACCCAAAGGAAGGTTAGATGTGATGGTCTCTATGGATTTGGAGCTTTCTTGCTCCCTTATTCCTAATGTTGATGAGAATGTTTTGATTCTGGGTTGTAGATTTCTGCCCTCTGGTAAATTTTTCATTATAATGAATGTGTATTCATCACCAGGCAAGAGGGATAGAGTTGGTTGGCAGGAATGGGGGATGTTAGTGAGGTCCTTGCTGGTTACTTTCCCAGATGATGAGTTATTAGCAATGGGGGATTTCAATTTAAGAATCGGACAGGATGATACCCATATGTTGGCTGCTTTTAATCAGCTGGAGCCATGTCAGTGGATGTCCATGGGGGGTTGGAGGGGGGCGAGATGTTCATTAGATGGAAAGATTACTGTAGCAGGAAAAAAATTCTATGAGGTGGTGCAGTCTTTGCCCCTTTGGATCCTTAATGGTACGGCTGTGGGGGACGAAGTGGGAAACTTAACTTGTATAAAGGGGAAGGGAGGGAGCGTAGTGGATTATTGCCTGGTTTCCTATGGCCTTTGGGCCTTGGTGATTAATTTTACAATTGCCAGTCAGGTAGG
Organism: Sphenodon punctatus; assembly: GCA_003113815.1. NCBI lineage: Eukaryota > Metazoa > Chordata > Lepidosauria > Sphenodontia > Sphenodontidae > Sphenodon > Sphenodon punctatus. Next base: position 142,061 of record QEPC01015242.1, read on the forward strand.
AAGTGACCACTTTCCCATGGTGCTTCATCTACAGGTGGTGGATGGGCCAGGCTAAGAGGGTCCCTTATGGTAACCTGAAAACAACAGGTCGCCTTAGGCTGAAATGGTCATCTAGTTTAGGGGGCAAATTGCTCCATTTATATGGATCCTATGAAGTGAAGCAGGCTCATGGTGCACTTTTGGAGGCAACGGAATCAGCACAAGTGATAGATATTTATGAAAGGCTGATGGGTCTATTTCAGCCTTTTTTGACACATCCCCCTTCTGGGACGGTAGTTGTAGGCAGTAAGGATACCAAATGGTGGGATGAGGAATGTCAGCTGATGAAGAAAGAACTCCGGAAAGCTGCCAGAAACCTTAAGATTAGGAAGAGTGGGACATCAATGGCAATGTATATGGCCCTGGTGGTTAGTTAAAGGGCCCTAATTCATAAGAAGAAACTGGCATTTAACATCAAGCAGTGGGAAATCTTGTCGACTGCTGTTTATGCGAAGGATGAGCGGAAGTTCTTGCAGGTGGTAAATGGAACCTGTGGGTCGATCATGTATAAAGATCCAAAAATCCTTCATGCAGAGTGGGTAGAATATTTTTCACACCTATATCATTCAGGGGAATTAGAGGGGCAAAATGAGGTATTGTGGGATAGTACTGTTCTCCCTGCTTGGTCCCCGGTGTCACCTGAGGAAGTTCTATAATTAATTGGTTCTTTAAAGTCTGGGAAAGTGCCAGGTTCAGATTTTTTACCACCGGATCTGTTTAAGGAAAATCCCGACTGGTGGGCTGGTATTTGGGCCAAACTTTTCACGATGGCAAATAGCACTGGGATCTTCCCAGGAGTTTGGAGGCTGACCATTGTGGTCCCGATACATAAGAAAGGGGACCACAATCTTCCGACCAACTATATGCCAATCTCCCTTCTTAGTGTAGTGGGAAAGTTATATGCAAATTTTTTTTTAAGAATGTTGCAAGCCTGGCTGCAGGAACATCAGATATTAGCAATTGAGCAGGCTGGGTTTCGCGTATCTCAGTCTACAACTGGGCACTGTTTTGTATTGAATTATTTAGTTCAAAGGTACAAATGGAAAAAACAGAAGTTGTTTGTTGCTTTTATGGATTTCAAAGCGACGTTTGACACCATCCATCGAGATAAATTATGGCATAAACTGTCCTCCTTAGGGATTGAAGGCAGATTACTTCTGCTTATCAAGTCCTTATATCCCAACTCCACTATGAAGGTGCGCTTGAACAATAGAGGAGCTCTTTCGGACCCTATCAAAGTTTGTAGGGGGGTTCGACAGGGGTGTATCCTGGCCCTCACACTGTTCAATATCTACGTGAATGATCTCATTTTAAAGCTAAGGGATCAAGGGAAATACATGGCCCCTAAGATAGGTGGTAAAAGGATATCCTCCCTGTTCTATGCTGATGATGCGGTTTTACTTTCTTCATCTAGGCTGGTGCTCAAAAGACTGCTGCAGGATTTTGATGCCCTTAGCCGTGCAGATGGTTTAAAAATCAACTATGCGAAATCTAAGACCATAGTCTTCGCACCATCATTTAAGGTTTATCGATGGAGTTTGGGTGAGGTGACCCTTCAGCAGGTTAAACATTATAAATAGGTGAGTGGGACCAGCTGGGAGAGGAGGGGCTAGGAGCAGGAGCTACTGCAGGGGAAACAATGGGTGGAGCCCTCCCACCTATTAATTGACTCTTCCCCATCAACCCAGGTATATTATCCAGAGGCTGGGGCCCTTGGGCGCCAGCCGAAGGGCGACACCTAAGGGTGTCGGCTGTTGTCGGAGACGTTCGCGGGGCAGCGGTGGCGGAGATCCCTCTTGATGGAAGGACTGTGAACTTGTGCAGATCGTTACCCTGATGACCCTCAAACTACAATACAGGGGCAGCTTGACAAAAGCACTGCCTAGCCTCCAGATTCTCCTAGGAATTAGCTCTACCATGGATCAGGGATCTCCGTAAGAAAGCTTAATTTCCTCAACAAAAAGTCACACTAGACAATTTGGAGCCCCTCTCATCTCGCCCTTCTGACCTCCTGTCCCTGCCTAGTGTTTGCTTCTTGGGGGGGAGTCGGTGGGAGTCTGTCCCCGATCCCTGGAGGGACTCCTGCTAGAGCAGCGCGCTGGGTGCAGGACTGTGACTTTGTATTGGAGTTGTTGGTGGGTAGCTTAGTGTGGTGTTTTGGTGTGGGACTGGTACCTGTTCCTCAAGCTGTTTTACCTCTCCTTGAGGTTGAAATGCCCAAAAAGGGCAAGAAGTCAGGGGTGACGACTAGGGCTCGGGTTAAGCAACTCCAGCTTACCGATTGTTTTGCTACGGCAACAGTCCCTCTTGGGCTTGGGAGGGGGGTCATTCGCAAATTTCCTCGTGCCCCCAGACGAAGGGCTCTGATGTAGGATGGGATTCCTTGGTTGTTTCTAGGGGTACTTTCCCATCTCTCTTATCGCAGGGTTTAGTGACCCCGGAGGTAGGAACCTCTTGTGGTGGGTCTGAGTCGCTTATTCTACCCACCTCGGTACCCCTGGACTCTTCCTTGCTGGCGTGTGCCCTGGCTTTCAAACAACAAGGAGAAAGATGGTTAGTCATGGCTGCTAAATCAAGTGGATCCTCTCAGTCTTCTTCTGGCCCCCGGGCCCCCCTATAGAAGACATAATTTGTCCTCCCCAAGTTCATAGTGAGGAGATTGAGTCCCAGGTACCGGAAGGGGTTAACCCTCTGTTGATCCCAAGGAAAGCTGGGCAAGGGGATCGGGAGTTGGCTGCTGTTCCAGCCAAGCTTTCACCCTCTTATTTAGGCCAGGTTAGGGAGCCTTGGGGGGAATTGAAGTCATCTAATAGAGCCAATGTAGGAAAAGGGGGATTGCTTGATATGTCCTCTGGCTTGTCAATCACTCCAAGAGTTAGTTTCCCGGGAACTCAAGAGGATTATGTCCCTTGTTATCCACAGCAGCCAGAGGAGATGGAGCCCCTTCTCAAAGGAACTGCAGGGAAGGGGAGACTTCTTAACACTTCTAGGTACTCTAGTACTAATTTGAGAACTATTGTACATTAAATTCAGCAGATTCAGGCCCAGGTCCATGGTCTCTCCCAGAAGGTAGATGCATTTATGGCTCAAATTGAGGGGCTTGACACTAAACTCCAGGCTATTCATCAGCAGATGACCAGGACTGGGGATAGTGTGAACGATCTCAGAGCGAATAAGACCGGGTTGGGTTTCCAGGAAGTGGATCAGATAAGTCAAACAACTCCCTTCCGGGGTTCAGCCCACCCCAGGTCCCCAGTTTTGAAGACTGTTGAGGACCGGGAGCTTACTTCTATAACTAATGCCCTGGTCTTCACAGTCCATCCCTTGCCATCTGGATTATTCCCGTCTTGGGACTCAAAATTTTGGATTGCCCATCATGTTTCCTATATTTTGGACTGTTCTTTTGTGCCTTCCCACATAACTCGTTCTTTTTATTTTCCAGCTAGGGGCAATGTATTACGGATAGTCATTTACTTCCATTCATCTGTTATAGTGGAAAGGCTTCTGCTGAATACCCACCTCTTTCGTACTTGGGGTGTTTATATGGCCCATGTTTTTGCCAAGAGGGGTATTGTCCCATTGTTGCCACAAGCTATGTTGAATACTCTGGTTCCCTGTGAAGGAAATCCTAATTTGATTCAGTTACCTAGGAGGAAATCAGGTACTTTATTGGATATTCCAAATGCCAATGGACCTAAGGACCTGGTTCAGACTGAAGTCCCTGCTGTCTCATCTGTTCTGGCCTTGCCCCGTAGGTCTATTACCACTGTTGCTTTGCCATTACTTAAGGTGGTTAATCCTTCATCCATGGCTCCTTTTGTGTATAGCCCGGGTATGTTCCCTCCCATGGAGACAGCTCCTCAGGCCTCTCTAAGGACCCAAGATGCTAATCCATTGGTACCTCAGATTTCAGTACCATTCCCATACCCTAATGTCAACTTGCATGCATTGCAGATGTTACAGCTTCAGTGTCCTCTTGTGTTAAGTCCCGGTTTGAACAATTATGGCTCTGCTACAAAAAAGTTGGGATTTCCTTCTAGAGGGGCATCAATTTTTCAAGAGCTTATGGCTGTTGATGGAGCATGTAGATTTACTGTACAAGGCTCAATGGGTTGATATCAATTGGTTATATTTATGGTAATATTTTGATATGCTATTCTGTTTGTTTGTTTGTTTGTTTGTTTTGATTCGTATATGTATGTTTGTTTATAAGCAATGACCTTTGGTTACGCTTTAATAAATCTATCTATCTATTTACCTTATAAATATCTGGGCCTGATCTACTCCTATAATGGGTCTTGGAGGCCACACACTGTAGCCGTTGGGAAAGCAGTGGAACAGGAGGCTGTCTTGATTACCAAATTCTATTATACTAATGTGGGTCAGCAAGTTCTTCCTGTACTGAAAGTATTTGTTGAAAAAATTGTAATTAGGATGACCTATGGCATTGCTGTTTGGGGTGGGGAAGGGCATGTTGTGAAGCTGATAGCCCCAGTATATAATGGATTTATTTAAAAATTGTTGGGAGTCCCCAGGTCTACTTTATCCTCAGTGACTAGCGTGGAGTCAGGACTTGGCTCATGGGATTTGATCTGTGACAAATTGCTACTTACCTTTTGGCTGAAGGTCCACCTTATTCATCATGAGTCTCTGGTGAGGCTATGCCTGGCGGAATGCTATGAGCATCTGAGTGATGGGAAATCTTTGGGGGAAAATGGCCCAGTGTGTCCTTGGTGGAGAGCAGTTTATAAGATGATTAAGGAATTGGGTTTGGCATGGATTTTTTCACTGCACTCCCCTCTATGCAAGCCCTAAAAGTATTACATCTAAGATTAAGAGATGTGGATCCTCAGCAGCGCAGGAGTTTGATTGGGGAGGCAAAGACTGCACCTTGGTATAAATTTTGGGCAGCAGGATTAAATCGGCTTGCTTATTTGACTAAGTTCCTACAACCCAAACTTAGGTTGGCTTTTACTTCATTAAGATGCCAAACCATGGAAACCGCAGTTCTCGGTGGGTGTTACAAGCGGGTTAAATATGTGGAATGGTTATGTATTTGTGGAATGCCAGTTGTGGAAGATCTTCCCCACTATGTCTTGGACTGTCCACTATACAGTGAGGTGAGAAAAGTAATGTTGGCCTCACTGGGTGATTTGAGTAGGAAAACTCCTGTACAAAATCTGGTTTTTCTGTTATGTGATATGATCCCAGAGACAACTAGAGTAGTGGCTACATTTGCCCTTAGGGTATAAATTCAGAAAATAAATAAATATTTAAATAAATAAATAAATAAATAAAAAGTTACGGTTACAAGTTAAATCTTCCTAAATATGGAATGGTGTCTTATGTAGAGAGTGAGCTTTAGTAATATGGAAAGAATCACAGCTAGGGCATTTTAGTTTCATTTTCCTTTAAAGTATTTCATGATTATGATTATGTTTATATTTTTTATGGTATTACTTTTATTATTATGTTTATTCTTGCACTGTTGTATGTTTGGGTTTGTTTGGTATGTCTTGTATGTTCTTCTCTAAAGGCCGTTAAGCCAGTACAAATAAAATCTTTTATTATTTGTATCTTAACTAAAAAATGAATGCTGTCTCCAGAAGACAGCCATAGAAATGTTAACCTCCTGTGTATTAATAATTCTCCCGGCATTGCCAAAAATATGTCAATCCTGTCACCAGTTGTGACAGAAGCTATTACTTAATATAAGATATTTTTGGCACATCAGCTTCAAAGTTGGTAACAATTCCATCTAGGAGATCTGACAAGTTATAAAAACCAGCAGTGCAAACAGGAAGCCGGCATGCACTAAGATATTTGAATAACTTGCTAGAGACTGATTTTGTTTCCCTTTGTAATTTTAGACTTAGTGTCAAAACAATCAGCTCCCCACAAAATGATAGATCAAATTGATGGCATTACTGCTGTTCTGATGTTTCCGTTTATTTTGTTTATTATAGTGTTATTTAGCATTATTGTGCATGCACAATAAACCCAATAATGAATAACTAAATAAACCTAAAAACCAAATAAACGAAATAATCCCAACATCTAGAACTGACAAATCCAATGTGGATATCTGAATGGAGCAGTATAAACATTCAGTCCATCTTATTTAGTTTGAAGTGGCCAAATTCAACAGATAATATATTTTTTTCACACCTATGGAATTCTCTTTCCACAGAAGGTTCATCAAAGCCCAAGCATTTTCTGGAGCCAATCTAGGACCCTTTTATCTGACCAAGTGTTTGGCAGGTAAGGGTAGAGGTTGATGGTGTGTGTGTGTGTGTGTGTGGGGGTGTTAGAAGATTTTTATATGTTTTTATGTTCTTATGATTACTTTTGAATGTTGTTATATATGTTGTTATCTACCCTGAGCTGTCACTATAGGGCAAGAATCAGGATAGAAATTTAAATAGATAAATAAACTCTTATGTCCTCTATGATCCTCTCTCAAAACACAGGGATTTCCAAGCAGACATCCTTTCTCCAGTGTCAGTCAATATCATGTGCTTCAGAGGTAGGGCTGAAACTCAATCTCTTTTTCCCCCTCATTCTCAATGGGAATGAAGCTTCCCAACAAGAATCAAGGAAAAATGAAAATCAAGAAAAGCCCAAATCTCAACAATTTCTCAATTTAAAATAAATAAATAAATAAATAAAATAAAATATTGGCACATATGCAAAATGGCCACCGGATCTGTATTGTGCATGCGCAAACCTTTTCCAAAATGGCACTGGCAGCATCACTGTCATTTTGGAAAAGGGCAGCTCTACTGTGCATGTGTGGTTGCCATTTTATGAATTTGTGGAATGACTGCCCCTTGTGGAAATAGTTTGCATAGGCAGAATGGTCCTGTGGCCATTTTGCGCATGCACAATTTTTTTCTCTGCCAAAGACTTGGTGGTAGCTTTGTGACAGTCATTCCTTATTCTTCCCTGCTAATTTTCAACCAGATACCACTTCCCAAACTGTGGAGAGAGAATGGTAAGAAGCATTATCTAGGGAATGGTTATTTAGTGCAGAGCATACGTGTAAGGGGTGTGTGTGGAAGTGGGACAGGTTACAGTCTTATTTAATTCACAGTAAAACAAACTGCATTGCTTCAGCACTGATCTAAGTAACTTCCTTGTTATTTTCACTGGAGCTCCCTCTACAACAAAGCTTTGACTAGAGATCAATATTTGCCTTGCTCTGGGCAAGTACAACGTGAGTAAAATGGATGCATTTAAACCCCAGTTGGTGAAGGAGCTTTTCAAGAGTCCCATGCATCTGTTGGAAAGGGTTTCTGGACAAACTAATTTACATGCCACATAATCCTGAAATAATCCAGAAAACAGGAACTGCCCTGCTAACAATGTACAATAAAATCCTTGAAAATGAACTTCCAAATGTTACCCAGCAGTGAAAGTCACCCATATTAATGAGGAATGTGCTGCTATTCCAGTCTATTATGTCTCATTTCTAATTGCACTGCTGCTTTTATAACTTCCATTCAATGTGCTTCACAAGGACTGCTAAAAAACTCTATTATTTTTTTCATTTTATTGTTTATTCAAATATAATTCCCCAATTATCATCTAATTTTTGAATGGCAAGTTCATTTCTCATTTTTAATCAATAATATGATGAGAGCAGTGTGCCGTCTGAGGAGTAACAGTGATTTTGGGGCGAAAGTGCTGTTAGCCTGGACCCCTGGTCCCCCATCCCAATGGATGTACCCCCCCCCCCATGGTGATAGCCAACTAACTTGGACCCGGGGGTCGGCAAAGCCCTCAGGGGTAACCAAGGGCAAGGAGACTTGGGGATAAAATAGTCTCTGCACACTGGATGCAAGAGGAGGGGGGGCGTGGAAAATAATGATCGGGCCCAACCACCCTAACTCCTAGCCAAAAGGGACCACTCATGGAAAAATACCAGCCTAAGGCTGAAAAAAAAGACTGGAAGGGAGAGCCCTTGGAGTAAAGAATGGAGTCATTAAGGAGAGGGGGCTCACCCTGTTGTTACAAAGGACTGGTAGCCATGATTCAGAGCAACAACATCCTATCTCCATATTCCCCAAGAGAAACCAGGCACACACTTGTTGTATCCTGAAGTCTGTCATTAGCCCTTCCTTTCCTCCCTTCACTTTTTGTTTACAGTTTCCCTGTGTGTCAAAGATATCTTTTGCATATCTTGGAGTCACCTTTGTAATGGAAGCAAAAGTTGTGACTTCTCCCCTCATTAACCCATTGAGTACTCCCAACGATCCTTCGTAGCCTCCCCAAACCCTTTGTTTAGCACCCAATAACTGCACCTTGTTTTCCCCTCAATGGCTGAGAAATCTTGGGACCCAGATACGTGCAGGTCACTCTGTGTGTGTCTGATTTGAGAGATCTCCCAGACTCTGGACTGCCCCTTCTTTTTTCCTCCATTTCCCGAACTCTGCTGGATCTGTGGGCCACCTGTCCTGTCTCAACAGACAAGGAAAGGTAACCACAGGTCCAGACTTTCCCAGCCAACTGGGGAAGCCCTCTCTCTCTCTCCCCTCCCCCCTCCCTCGTTCACGTTATCTCGTTTCCCATCACTGAGCTGACACCGGACCCCACCCCCCCTTCTCTGATCTTACTCCCCGCAAGCTGCTTGTGTTTTCCCCTTCTAAATCCAGCCAGACAGACTGGGGCTGTGTTTCTCTGTTTTGTATAGCAATAAACTTGTTGTTATTGAACACCTGTCTCTCTCTCTCTCTCTTTCTATTTGGGGAGGGTACATAAACTGCCTGTAGCACATACTGTCCTCAGCTTGATCCTTTTGAACACATGGAGACCCCAGTTTAAGTCATTAAACTAATTCCCCCCGAAGTTTAAGGAACGGTGGATATTGGGGTACCCACCTCCCAATAGTCATGAGTGGGAACAGTGCAGTGCATTTTCTGGTTTGCAGCATTCTGTTAAGGAAGCCTGGTTTGTTGTCCTATTTGGGTGCTTGTGAGTTTCTCAGGCTAAGGAAGTGTAACCCATCATCCCGACAAGGACTGAGGTGCAGTTTGGGTGACTCACTCTTCCAAGGTCATAAAAAGAATCTGTCACTAAGCAAGGATATGAAATAGGTGTCATGACCTGGTCCGCCTTAATATCCTGCTTACCTGCATGTGGCAGAGTGCAGTCCCTTGAGGAAAAGACCTGAAAGAGCTTGAATTTAAAAGCCTGCCCAGTCTGAGCCCAGTCTATATTGGTTGAGGTTAATGTGAACCTGAGTGGAACATTATGCAGCCATGTACGTACCAAGCCCAGCCTGGCATTTTAGATACACTTGGGTACAGTCTGTAGCCAGGTTTGGCCTGATCTAATCAATTTTATATACCAGAATATCAGACTCAGTCCAAGCAGGTCTGCCTGTCTGAACCCAATCAAAGGGGCAGGTTGGGCTTTGGATGGTACTGGCTGGAGAAAATTTCTTATGATGAAAGCCTGGAAGAAAAAGCAACTCTTTGGAAAGGTTGTGTGACAACAACCTTGCAGGATTCTTTACTCTCACTAATACGTCACAGTAAGAGAGGAGAGGAACTGTTCAGAGGAAGAAGCAGAACAATCAAGATTGACAACACGCCAGAGGGGACTGAGATGTAATGAAAAGAACATGTCCGACTTGAGAGGAGGAAAGGTAGCGATTAATGACTTCTGAATGCGAGATCTCCTACCTGATATATACTGTGAAGACTGGCCAAATTATATGTACTATGAGAATTTTATGTATATTTTTGATTTGCTTTTTTTGATGGTTGTGTAATTAATATGAGATACTAAGTTGCCTTGCAATGGCTACGGCCATGCAATAAAAGTTTTTATTATTATTATTATTATTATTATTATTATTATTATATACTGTGAAGACACCCCTATGCAAAGTGCCAGCATTCAATCCCCATATAAAGTTTAAATCCTATTGGAATTCTACAGGGCTAGTACTGCCCCGCGGCAGAAGAAAGAAGTCTACCATAGTGAGAGCTAAAATGAGTACACACAAAAATGGGTATACCTAACAAAATTGTAGTATTCAACCTGACCCAGTAACATCAGGTACTAATAGCTATTAAATAAGTACCCTATAAGGTACCTGATGTTCCAATTTATCCTTTTTTGTCCTGATTTTCTGACTTCTGGTACCAATTTTCCAACTGCTGATACAAACTTTTCAACTTTCCATCCTAATTCCTTTACCAGTAACTCAGTAACAACAATACCCATTATTTTTGGTAACTGGGTGCATGATCAATACTTGGGTAGCCACTGGGCACCTAACATGGGGTGTTGTTAGCAGACATCACACTGGCCCAGTTCAATCCACTTTGGCCCACCAGATGTGGGCCTGAAACAAACTCCACCCAGAGTTGTGGTTAGCCCAGAAATGTGGGCCTGGAACAAAGTGGGCCGACAGTCAGCACCCAGCCACAGCCCAGCTGGGCCGGAGTGGGCAGAACTGAGTGGGAACATTTGTTCCTATCCCTGGCTCCTCCTGGTGTGTGGGGTTGCTATGGCAGTCAGCTGTGCCTGCCTGTCATGGTGAGGGGGAAGGGGGACACTAGGAGCGTGGGGTGCATGGATGAGCGTTGCTCCCAGCCCCCTACCTCTGGCTCGGTCAGGCCACAGAGACATTTGTTCCAATGGCCAGAGCATACCCGGCCAGGGGAATCCCTCCCTACTCCTGGGTGGGGGAATAGTTGGCCCATCATGTTTGTAATGGTCAGTGCTGGCCTTAGAAATTGCAGGGTCCAGGATGAAGACAAAATGTGGAGACCCCCTCGGCCCCATCCCCTTTCCCATTTCCCCGTGGCCCTGCCCACATCCTTTTAACAATTACAGAGAATTTTCATACACATTTTTTTTAACCCATCAGTACAATGTGCACCAAAGAACATTTACATTTGTTTTAGATTAAAGGAAGCACAGGACACAAAACACATGAGGGCATGCACACAAGGATGGGGGCAGATTCCCCATGGCACAGATTCATGATCTGGACACTCTTTCTCTTGAGCATATGTATCCCTATTACACTCCCACCACAGTTCAAGCATAGATCCAGCTGATCAAACATAGATCAAACAACCCCCACACAGACACAGTATCTCCCCCCCCCCCATGAAAGCAGGAGTAAAGAACCAAACCTTAGGTCCAGGGGCTAATGCAGCCCTCAGCAACTTTTTGTGTAGCTCCATTCCAGTTCCTGGATTTGGACCTGGATCTCAAACACCAAAGCATGTAAAACCGAGCTTAAGGAAAGTGAACAGAGATGAGGGCATACGCATAAGGATACGGACAGATTTATGGCACAGAAGCATGATCTGGACCATCCTTTTCTTGAACATATCCATATTACACCCCTAACACAGAAGTTCAAACATAGATCCAGCAAAAACGTAGGTTGCTCCATGCATGGAAAAGTGTGGGGGTTGGGTGTGCGCACATCTGCACCTACACCCCCATGCCACCCCTGCAGCAGCCCACACAGGGACTGGCCCCTCCCAGTGGTGGTCTGTGTAAAAAGGGACACACACACACACTGTCTCTCTCATTTCTCTCTCAACACACACACACACGCACACCTTTCTGTCAATACTATCTCTATCTCTCTCCACACACACACACACACAAAGGGAGGAATTGCTGCCGGCCCCCCAGCCCATTCACCTTTTGCTGATCCTGTTCAAGGGCCCCGCACTGTCACACGTGCACACACTGGGGCCACCATGTTTCTAAAGTCTAGCATGCTGGGACTACATTTCCCAGCATGCCAGACTAGAAAACATGGTAGCCCTAGGTTGAGTATGTGCACGGCAGCATGGGGTTTTTCAAACTGTCATAGTGGTTGCACAGTGGTCACTCAGGTGAGTGAGCTGGGGTGGGGGGATAGTTCCTTCCTGCCTCCAGGCTGCTGCCAAGGGGGCTCAGGCGGGCTGGTGGCACGGTGTACGGATGCAGAGGGGAGCCCCAGCAGCTGGCCACTGAATCCCCGGCAGAAGTCAGTGACAGAGGCATCGCGTGTGGCCTGCCTCTGGAATTGGGACTGGGGCAGCTGCTCCAGATTGCCCCAGGAAGGCTAGTCCTGAATGCGGTGCTCAGAATTTCAGATATTACCCAAAGGTAGCTAATGTGCAACCTCTGTCAACTCTACACATAGTTCAGATGTAATGAACAGTGCAGCTATTAAATATTATCAAGACTTTTCTCATCCACTGCCATCCCTCTCTTAGTTGGTGTCCCATAGGGCTCAGTCCTGGGCCCTCTTCACTTCTCTCTCTATACCCACTCCTGTAGTGTTCTGATCTCCTCCCATGGCTTTCAAAATACCATATATACGCTGATGATTTGCAAATTTACCTCTCTCCATGAGAACTCTCCCACTAGTATCCAGAGTCAAATTTCAGAGTGTCTATCTGACAATGCTGCCAGGATGTCTCGCCACCACTAGGACTGAAACGTGATCTCGGATTTTTCTTCGTTATCATCAAGAATCATAGTCCTCAACTCATTTCAAGCAAGAATTGATTCTCGACATTTCTCAGTTATGAAATTTTGTTTGAAATACCGTTTACCTTTTACCATTACCATTTAACACAATTTACTCTATACCAATTTATCGTGTATGGCTTACCATGTACCACATTAATATCAGTAATGCACATGCACAAGTGGAATTTTTGCACATGTGCATTACTGGGATGAACACGGTACATGGTAAGCAGTACACAGTAAATGTTTATATGGTGAATAATAGATTACTGTAAACCTTAGTGGTAAATGGTAAGTGGTATTTTGAGAAAAAATTCTCAACTGAGATCTTGGTCTGTTATCAAGATTGTACCAAGATCTTGGTGACAACTCTCAATTCTGGCAATGTTTTTGTGAGAAAAAAATTTCTTCTAATTTCAGTCCGAGTCGCCACCTTAAACATTATATGACCAAGACATAAATTCTTATGTTTCCTCCTAAACTCACTTCTCCTCTCACCTATTCTCTGGCCACTTTTAAATGAGGTGCTTAAAAGCACCTCTGGAGCCCTGTATTCAAATGGAAAGCCACTCTGAGAGTGTTTACATGCTTCCCACACTACCAGAAGTGATGTATCATCCGTGCTCTTCAGTGGTGGTGGCTGCTCACTCCTTCCCCCCAGAGCCCCCTCCTGCTCTCTGAGCCTCCTCCCCCACAGAGCCACCACTACTCCTCCCTCAGCCCCCTCCCTCCAAGAACCTGAGCTCCCCCTCCCTCAGCCCCCTCCCCGAGCCTCCTTCCTGCTTCCTCAGCCCCCTCCCCTCAAGATCCCCCCTCCTGCTCCCTAAGCCCACTCCCAGAGACCCTGTCCTGTTCCCCCAGCCCCCTCCCCAACACTCTTCCCTTGTTCTCCCTCTCCCAAGTCCCCTCCTGCTCCTTCCTCCCACAGAGCCCCCTCTGGCTCACTCAACCCCCTCTCCCCCCAGAGCCCCCCTTCTGCTTCATCCCCTTCCCTCAGCTGCATCCCACTGAGCCCCCTTCC
>QEPC01015242.1:156837-181170 GCA_003113815.1 Sphenodon punctatus
CCCACCACCTCATCCAGCTCCTCTTTCCTCCTGCTCCCTCAGCAAGCGAAAGCACTTTTTAAATGCCAGGGACATCTTGACACCTCATCTAACATGAAATATTGGATGAAAGCACATACTTTGCATACTCAATATCTGTCCTATGCAGCCATCTTTGACTATAAGTGTATGCTCACAGAGAAAACCCTGTCAACTTCAGGGTTGCAATCCAGAGGAATTTGCCCCAGGGAACTCCATTGAAGTCAATGGAACTCTCAATACAGAACGTTAGCTCTGCCTTAACTAATGAAGCCACTAGCATGGCTCCATAATTACATACACGTACAAGAAAGAAACAGATGCAAACTCCTTCCTGCATTATAACAGAAACCATCCATGGTATCTTAGGGATAATTTACCTTACAGCCAGCTGATTAGAATTAGGAGAAATTGCAGTAGTGATGGTGTGTTTATACAACAAGCGAATAAGTGCATGGAAGACTTTAGAAAGAGGGGATATCCTAAAAAAATGCTAAAGAAATTATTCTTTAGAGCCCTAGGGCATACAAGGGATTCCTTTTTAATACCAAAGGAAAGGAAGCCATGTGAGAGAATGGTTTGCCCCATAACCTTTAATCCAGGTGTGAGTGAAATCAAAATGGCCATTCTAAAAAAATGGCATATGGTGGAAAACATACTAGGTTGCAGTAAGAGACCAATGTTTGCATTAAAAAGGCCAAATCAATTTGGGATATTTTGGTACACACCAGGACCAATGTGGATAAATGTGACCTTAAGACTTTACCAGGTGCTCTTCCTCCAATCAGGCATTTTAAATTTGGGTAACTGGGACATGTCAGTGCAGCCTGCATTTGAAGGAATTTACACACCCCATGACAGGAGAAAAAATCCCTTTCAAACATTTCTCTGTGTACTACACCAAATTCATCATCTATGTTATTATATGTCCATGTGACCTACTGTATGTAGGGTACACCACCAGGAAAATTAAGATCAGGATATTAGAACATGCAAGCAATATTAGGGATGGACGAAGAGATTGCGGTTCGGGTTCGGCAGTTCGGTTCGGCTGCGTTTGGTTCGTCCGTTCAGTTCAGCAGTTCGGCTAGTTCGACGAGTTCGGGTTCGGCTGTTCGGTTCGGTCATCCAAACAGGCCGTTCGGTTAAACCGTTCGGCTGTTCCGTTCGGCCGTTCGGCCATTCAGGGAATGTTGTTATGGGTGTTTTTGTGTTTTTATATGGTTTTTTGGTTTTTTATTGGGTTTTATATGGTTTTCTTTTGTTTTTTATTTGGTCTTTTTGTTTTTATATGGGTTTTTTTAAAATTTATTTATCTAATATTATATCTATCTATCTACACTAAATCTAACTGCTAGTAACTATTCTAAATGCTATGAACTAAATGGATTATCTAATAAGTACACAGACCTATTCCTACAAACACTAAAACTAAATCACTAACACTATCTCTATCACTAAGCTAACTCCTACAACTCTCTACTATATATATATGGATATGGGATAGATAGATAGATAGATAGATAGATGTAGAGAGTTGTAGGAGTTAGCTTAGTGATAGAGATAGCGTTAGTGATTTAGTTTTAGTGTTTGTAGGAGTAGGTCTGTACTTATTAGATAATCCATTTAGTTCATAGCATTTAGAATAGTTACTAGCAGTTAGATTTAGTGTATATATATATATATGGGATGGGGGGAATCACAAACAGAAAAGGAGTCTGTAGTGAAATACATACATTACATACTCAATGAATCTGTACAGTGCATAACACAAGGTTTCAGTATAAGGTTTAAGTTTCATTTCATTACAAATCTGAAATGAAACTTAAAGCAATCTAAAATTCCTACTCAACGCCTGCTGTTCAGGAACAGTGACTAGCTCAGAAGGTGTTGGAAAGGGGGGAGGCAGATAATTAGTTTAATTTCTTGCAAGCGTATCCACCCCTGGTGCCTGGAAGTCTGCTCCTCAGTGACTGACACCTCCCTGTCATGTTTGACCTTCCACTGAACCTTTTTTTACCACCCTAACTCACCCAAACGTGATCCGAACTGACCAAAATGTTTGGCCATTTCGCCATTCAGTGTTCGGTTTGTTCGGTATGTTCACGTTCGGGTTCATGTTTGAGTTCGGTCATCCGAACAGGCCGAGTTCTGGCCTAACTCCAAACTGCCGAACCGCGTTCGCCCATCCCTAGGCAATATTAGGCAGAAAGTCCTCAAGGAACCTCTAGTACAGCATTTCATACAAATGCAACATAATGCATCAGAATTAAGATTCACATGTCTAGAGACAATCCAGGGCAATAGGAGTGACTATATGAAAGCATTACAAAAAAGAGAAACATTTTGGATTTTCAAATTAGGCACTCTAATTCCAACTGGTTTGAACGATACAAATTCTTGGACTGTCTTCCTGTGATAGGAAGATATTTACTGCTGGATTTGGGAATTCAACATTGGCCACGATGTTTTTTGTTTTTTTGGCATAATGAGTATAAATTTGGAGTTTAGATTACTATCGGAGCTTTGTGTTGTATAACATTGTATGGGTTTTCATATATTTAATTGTATAAAATTAAAGATGTAACTTTATGGCACCTCCAGATGCGAATAATCATGTGGTGGCAGCTTATATGGCAGATGGCATTCATTGGGACCTGGATTAGACAAGGCTACAGGGTTGAATGTGAATGTATAGATTTTTTTAGATAACAATACCATAGCAACACACAATAGGTAGGACTATACTCATGCCATGAAATGGAGAGCCAACAGTGTTTCTTCACCCCCACCATGATCTCCCCCATGGAGGACTAGGAAGAAAATAAGGAAACTCTAGCAGTATCACAGCAGTATACAATAGGCAGAAATAAACCTGTGCCATGAAGTGGAGAGTTATTCATTTATTATTTTTTCTCACCCCCATCATGGGGTATTTTCAAACGTTACGAGATCAGTCAACCACAGTGAACCACGGTCAATCCTGTGGTGGGGCCAAAGCACCCTGAACGTCTGTTTCATGAGTGGCAGATGTTCACCAGAGTCAACCCCCAGCAGGGTTCAAAATTAACTACGCTTCCGGAGCTCCGGCCCAGATCATCTCAGAAAGTGTAGTCAATGCAATTCCCAACAGGAAACAATAAAAAGTAACATCTGAATGGCAACCACCAGCCGGAATGAACCAGAATGATTCCCAGCTGGGGACAAAGCATGCAGCATTGCTGCCAGGCAACCAGCAACAACAGAGGCCGGGAGGGATATTTAAAGGGTACACAGCAGCAGGGGGACGTGGCAGAATGGAGCGAGGTGGAAGGAAGGGGAGAGCAGTGGGAGAGAGAGCAAGGGAGGAGGAGGAAGGGGTGGCAGAGGTGCAGGCAGAGAAGGGGATAGTGCTGCACCTGCAGGCGGTGGAGGAGCAGCAGCAGCTTCAGAAGCCAGGACAGGCAGCCCCGGAGACAACAACCAGACTGGGCGACAAGGCACCCCGGAAATGGGTAAGCTGACCAAAGGAGGGGGATTCGGCAGCACAGGGGTACTAAGGGGAGCAGCCTGGGTGGCAGGAGGGGGGGAAGGGGTGGGGCCATCGGACAGGGGCAAAACAACACCTAACACACACACCCATTACCCACAGACACGGAAGCAGGCCCGGGAGCCCGAGTCCCCAGAGGAGACGGCTGTTGGCCAGGAGGAGGAGGAGAAGGGTCCACGTGGGAGAAGGTCCTACCATCAAGAGGGGCAATGGGGACTCAGGGAAACATAGGACTTCATCCCAGGGGGACCCTGGAGCTTCAACTGGAGCTCACAGTCAATCAGCAGAACAAGCACATCTTCCGGGAGATCGTGTGGGACATGGAGGCAGCAGGACATCACAGGACCGTCGCCCCGTGCCGCTCAAAGATGAAGGAACTAAAGAGGGGGTAAAAGGCCATCCAGGACAACACCCAGCAGTCCTGACATGGAGCCTGGACCGCCCCCTACTTTGACGCCCTGGACCATATAGTCCATATGAAGGGCTCCATTGTTGCCCCATGCCTCGTGGGGAGTGCCGTGGTCCAGGGTATGGAACAGGCTGAGGTACCCCCTCCCTTCACCACCCCCAGTGAGGACACCAGCTCCAGGGCCACTGCCCCCCCGGAGGAAGGCTCAGGGACCTTTGGGACCTGCAGACCCCTCACAAGCACCAGCACCAGCAGCCCCCACCCCCTGTCTGGACCGGGAGACTCCAAGGCCAGCACACTGGTCACACTTGGCCAGTGGACACAGGGGGACCCCAGAAACACTGAAGGACCGGCCTCATAGGGCTCCGAGAAGGACATCAAGGGTAAGCACGTGGGTGGGAGGGGGGCCAGACTCGGGGGGAAGTATTGAGGAGGGAGGGGGACAAACCAGGCATGGGACCACCCCCAGCCACCCTGGACATCCCAAAACATGGGAAGGGGGCCCAGGGGGCCACTGGGGGACATGGTCAGCCCACCACCACCCAACCCCTCCCATATCCCTACAAGGCACTCACTGACACTGGTGACACTGGTGACACTGGCTCCCATCCATGCCAGGGTGCCTAACCAGCACCTATTGTGTACCCAACAGGGCAACCCGAGGGGCCCCAGCAAGCCATGCCCCTGCCCCCGGTGCAACAGATGAGAGAGCACCAGGAATGGGTACAGCACCAGAGGGAGGAGCAGGTGGAGGACATTGTCCGCTCTACCACCGAGCAGGGAGAGCGGATGATCGCGGCCATTGATCATATGGACATGGCCACAGAACGCTCCCTGCAACAAGTGGAGTAAAGGGACTGGAGGCTCAAAGCAGAGGTGCGGCTGGAGCGTAGGCGGGAGCACCAGGAGCATAGCAGGCAGGTAGAGGCATTTGGGCAGTTGGAGCAGGCCATCAGCAGAATGGTGTGGGAGCATTCAGTTAAGATGGACCACTCGCATGACATCAGCACCTACCTGATCCTGCACACCAGCACCATGAGTGCATACATGATGGCAGCCACCTCGCCGGGTACCCTGCCTGCCCAGGCCCCGATGCCAGCCCCTTGGCACCCCCACCACTGCCACCACCGCCCCAGATGGTGGCCCACCCACTCGGCCCATGCATCCACCTCCCGGTCCCTTTAGGCCTCCCGAAGGAGCAGCCACCCAGGACCTGCCCTCCCTCCCACCACCGCCCACCCCTCAGGACACCAAGGCCTCCCAGGACATACTTGGGGACATGGACAGGGGAGGGGATCTCCCAGACAAGAGGGAGGCCCCGGACATGTAGGGGGCAGGGGGAAGGGGCAGAGCGGTCTGAGGGGGGGGAGCATGGCACAGGGAGGTGGGTGGTGGTGGTGGTGGTGGTGGTGATACATGTAACTTTGTTTGGAAATAAAGGTTTGCACACCACTATTGCTTCTTTCGGTCAGTGCATGGGCCCAGGGCTGTGGGTGGGTGGGTGGCCATACAGGGGTGCACCCAGGGTGCTGGTGGGGGCCCCGGGGTGGTGGAGATGGGGGTGTATGCCTCATGCCTCGGCCTCCTGACTGATCTGCCTGGCCAGGGCAGCACGGATGCACTTTGCGTATAGGTACTCCTGCGGGTTCTCTGCATTCACATACAGGGGCACAGGGCAGGGAAGGCACCAGGGCACGGGGTATTCGAGGGCAGCCCCCTCAGTCTCACACACGTTGTGAAGCACACAACAGGCCCAGATCACCAGGGCCAAGGTCTCCACCGTGTAGTCCAGGCAGCCCGTGAGGCTCCTCCAGTGCTGCTTGAGGGCCCTGAAGGCCCTCTCGACCACTGTCCTGCTTGCACACAGGTGGATATTGTAGAGAGCATCCACAGGGTTCCGGGCGACCGGGTATGCCTTCATCAGCCATCAGGTGAGGGTATAGGCCATGTTTCCCAGGATGCAGGAGGGCATCAGCACTCCCTCGATCCGGGTCATCCCCATGTCCATGAAGTCCCCGCGGTACATCTGGGCATAGAAGGGGGAGATGGTTATGATCCAGGCATCAAGGCTGCACCCAGAGTTGCCCGTGAAGATGTCTATGAACCACCCCCCATGGTCCACCACAGCCTGCAGCTGCAGGGAGTGGTATCCGTGTCTGTTAACATATTCTGTGGCCTCCCAAGCAGAGGGGTGGAGGATCTCTATGTGGGTGCCATCCACAGTGCCCATGCAGATTGGGAACCCTCCAGTCATGAAGCCGGCCATCAGGCCACCTGGTCCACCAGATGGATTGCTCAGGCCAGGAGCACTCCCTCCACAGCCTCGCAGATGTCCCGCAGGATCCTGGTGACAGTGATCACCCCGATGCTGAACTGCTGTGACACGGAGCAGCAGGAGTCAGGCGTTGCTAGTGCCCAGACCCTGATGGCCACCTGCTGTACCATGGGGATGGGGGTCCACATGGAGGTGTGCTGCCACTCAAGCGAGGGCGTTAACAGCTCCGCGAGTCACATTAGGGTGTGCCTGTCCATCCAAAAGTGTGCCATCCAGGATGCCTCATCCCACTGAGACAGCGCCAGGGACCACCACCCCTGTGCCCACTCTGTGATCCATACTCACCGGTCAATGGCCATGGTGAACAGGGCTGCGCACCCCATGGTCTCCCTCCACCATTGGAGTCACCCGGCCACTTTGTGGAGTCATGCAACCCTATCCCAGCTGCGGAGGAGGGTCTGCCGGGCTGCCCTGGACACCTGTAGGGCCCTGAACTGGGCCAGGGACAGCCTGCAGGTGTGGTGGGCTCTCCAGGTCTTTGTAGCACTCCAGGCAATGGTAATCCTCAGGCAGGTGCCAAGGTGCACCTCAGTGGTCTGGATGCACACAAGATCAGTGTGTGAGCAGTACCACTCTGTGTAGAGGGTTAGGTGCATCCCACAGGTGCCCAACCAGCCTAGCTCCAAGGTGCATGTTGCCCCAGGTGGGGGGCAGCCGGCTCAGTTATAGGCTGAGGCATGACCCGGGGCTCTGCCGGGGGCCCCTGGGTGGGTGATGGGTGGTCCCACTCCTGGCTGCCCTGGCAGGCTCTTGCAGAGCGAGCATGCCAGGGAGCGGGGGTGGTCCATTGAGTGCACCTGCTGTCCCTGCAAGGGACCTGGCGCACAGTCCAGCCTGTGCCCGGGTGCATGCGGGCTGCAGATGCATTCCTGCTGTCATCAACCTCCCACCTCTCAGTGTTGTCCTTGCCACACTGATTAGTGTGTAGACTATCCAGTCTGTGCATTCTGTTCCTACAGCTGTGCTGGTTCTGCACCCCATGCCTCCCTCGCTTGCTATGCCATGTTGCGTCCGGTGGCCTTATCGGCTGGCCTTGAAGCCCCCCTGCATTCCCTCCCATCCCTCCAAGGATTGTGGGGCCCCTATATCCTTGCACTTAGTCTCCTTTGCTTCCTGGAACATGACTAGCTGCACTTCCCCTGGGCTCCTGGCTCCCAGCACCCATGGGGCCCCCCATCACTGGACCTTCCACGAGACCATGGCCCTGTATGACCTGTGGCATTCCCTGGCCATGCAATTGATCCTGAGCTGCCCAGACAGCCCGTTCAGTGCCTATGCGAGTCTGAGCTCAGGGCTGTGCTACTTTGGCTATGAGGCAAGTGCCAGCGATTGCCGGCTGCATGCGGAGACCCTGGGCCTGATTCCCGTTCCTGATGGGCATGTCCCAGAGATGCGATGCTCGCATGTGGGGTGGTCGGCAGCAGAGACCGTGTCTGATCTGTCTGTGTGCATCCTGGCCACTTACATGACTTGTCTGAATGAGGGGGCCACTTCCCTGGCCATGCCCTACTTTGGCTGTGTTCACGGGACCCGTGGGTACCAGTGATTGCGTGGGGTGGTGTATCACCGGCTGTTGGAGCTCGGTCACCTTCCATGGCCCCCTGATGCTGACTATGGCTTGTCTGAGCCCATCGAGGCGGAGCTGGTGACGCTGTCCAGTGTGTGGTCCCGTTCTGATATGCAGTTGGGGCTCACCACACAGGATCCCTTCGAGGCCTACTATCTGGTCACCCACCACATGTTTGTGCTGGGCTACCATCAGAGCATGCTTCACTGGCCCCACTTCATACACCTGGTGGGCCACCCAGCCCCGGGCCCCTTCATTGCCCCCTGCAGCTGACTGTGAGGCTCACTGTGCCTACCGTTCCCCTGTTGGTGGCCCCACGGAGGGCTCCCGCTACCTTCCTGCTGCCGTGGGCTGGAGTCTGCTTCCTCCATGATGTCCCAGTCTTGCAACTGTGCTGCCTGTTTCCTGGGGTTCCACTGCCCCTGCCTGTGGCTCCGAGCCCCTCCAGCCCCCCCCCTCCATTTTCCTCTGCAACCGGTGTTCCCCTCCATGTCTGCCTTCTCCTGTGGCCGTGTCATGCTCTCTGTACCTCCACCCGGCTCCCCGGGTTGCTGCTGACCTTCCTTATCCACCATCGCTCCCTCCTGTTCCCGTGACCCCCCCCCTTGGGTGCCTATGTGACTGCGGGGTTTTGGGGTGCCTGGTCTTCACCTCCCGGCATCCACCTGGGTGTGTGTGTGCATCTGTGGACCGCCTGCACTGCTCCGGCTCTCCTGCATCCCCTCCATGGCACCCTCGCCAGTGCTTGGGGTGCCTGTCTGGCTCCTGGGCCATTCCCGGGCTGCTCCCTGTTCTGTGTGGCCTCCCCCTGTGCCTGTAGCCTGGCCTTTAGGGGTCTCCCTGTCATGGAGGAACATAGGGTCACACATGTGTAACACGGGTCTACATGTTGACTACAAGTCTGGTAAATATGTAAAGCCAAAGGTTCCATATTTATGTAAAGTTACAATTGAGAACTGTAAAACACAAATAAGAGCTGTGACACGTGACCAAGCCCCAGGAAATGGGAAGATAGTTTGTTGATTTGCCCAGACAGAGACAATAAAAATGCTAATGCCAGCAGCCATTGCCTACCTGCAAGAGAAAGAGAAAACTGATAAAGAGAAGAAAGGGAATTGTGGAAGCCTCAAGAAGATATGAGGAGTTTCCTCATAGGGATATAAGGAGTTGTACCCCAGAGGGGGCAGTGACTATCAGGAACTCACTCAACATCTTGCACCCAGGAGGGCTGAGCTGAACCATAAACTGAGAGACAGGGCTTTTCTCTCTAACAACTCTAAGTCTGAAGACCCAGTCTCTTACATCAAGGACTGAGAAGAACCTATAGACCTTTGTAGGGTAAGATGCTTATTTAGGAACTCAACCAGTATAGATCAGGAATGCGTTATATTTACCTTTGATTTCTAGTAGCCACTCTGTATCAACTATCTTGCTTATGTAATCAATAAACTTACTTCTTATCTTAATGAAGAAGTGTCTGCATCTAACATTGGAACACAAGTGAGCAACAAGAGTTCTCAAGCTCTTGCAAACCCAGAGAGTAAAGAGTCTGTAAACAGGAAGGATTGGGCCCTTGAGTGATAAAGGGCTTCTCCCTGCAGCAGGCTTGAATCAGCCAGAGAGAGAAAACTGATCCAAGTGGGCTGTGCACAAGGGAAACTGAGTCACTCAAACCCGGTAAAGTGGGGGTGCGGACCTCCAAACCATGACACCCCCCATTCTGGGACTGCCTGTGTAGCTGTAGGGATGCCCATGCAGACTGTGCTGTTGTGGGGTTTCTGGTTGCCATTTCCTGTGTCCTGGGCGGCTCCTGGCCTGGTCCCCCCCCCTTCTTCCCTGTCACCGCCCCCCTTCCGCACTGTGCCCATTGTGCCATGTGTGTTGTCTTGTCCCGCTGTGTCCCCCCTTCCCTTCCTTTCTCATGTGGGTGTGCGTGCCTCTGGGCGTGTGTGTGTGCTCTGTGTTTTACTGTGCCTTCGTTGTCTCTGTGCCTGCTGTGTGTGTTGCCTTGGCGGCTCTGTGGCAAAATGCCCTTGCCCTGACAAAAAACCCCTCTGACCCCCCTTCGCTGAAACTGCAAGCCTGACTCAGTCAAAGCCCAGGCCTCAACAAGCACCTGTTAAGGACTTCCTCATTCCTGGAATTCCTAAGGGGGGGGACTCTATACCTGAGACAGGTGACATGGGATGAGCGAATGATAGAAGGTATGGGGCTTCTGGGTTAAAGCCAGCTGACCTTCCTGGACAAAGGAGAACAAAGGTCAAGGATGCCTTAAAAGGACCAGCACAGGCATTTTGGCGCTCTCTCTCTCTCTGGACTAACTGAACTGCTGTGTGGCTGGTGTCCTTCCTGCATAGGGCACCCACATGGCATTTATGGCTTAACAGCAACTCTGGCCATGCCAGAAGAAGAACTTGGACCCCATAGGAAAACCATCCCCTAAGGAGAACTGATCAGCACCCCTGTGAGTACTAGCTAGTTACAGTTATAGGAAAACGCTTTCTAAAAGGGCTACTATGCCCACAGGTCTGACTGATTGCTCAAAGGGTTATCACCACTAGTTCTATGCTTTTATTCCTTTTTGTCTTATGTACCAGTAAAGACTAAGTTTTCTTTTTACCCTACTGGGTGTGTGTGTGTGTGTGTGTGTGTTATTGGCTGCGCAATAAATGCCTCCTTTGGGCCAGGTGACCAAGCCTCGCTACTAAGGTTTGAAAATCTACCTATTTGACTAGGGGCCAACAACTTTGGGAACCAAGGGAAGCCTTCTGTGGGTAGCCCTGGGGATCTGCCTCCAAAACAGTGGAGGAAATCCCAGGAACAGAGTGCCAGGAAAGGGGAGTGCTTTGGGGAAGCTGTGAGGCTTATGCCTTTTGGGGTTCACATATCTTGAGGGGTGTGAATGCCCTCTGAAATACCCTCAAGTGGTGGCAGCAGAAAAAAAGGGGTTTTGGGAGGTTTGCCAGCTGTGGGAACCCCAGGACAGAGATCAGGAGAAACACAGTGAGGTGGGTGTCTCAGCTGTATAGCACCCCCTACTGGCATTTTGCCACATGTGGTGGCAGGGGTGGGATCAGCCAAGCATCCAGATAAGCACACACAGGTGGGATAGGATCCACCAACAGTTTTCTTTTTGAATTGGAGTTTTTGAAACGCACCCACAGAACAAAGGGGGGGCTTTGGAAATTAACCTTGAGAAATCGAGTCCTTGAATTTGGCTTCGGGTCAACTTGTTAGGGCTTAGATAAGCAGTGCAAGAACACAGATTGGATGAGTTCTGGAACACAGGGAAGTACCCTGCTGGGATTGCCCAAAGGGCTCCATAGACTCGCTAAAGCTGACCTCGTAAGAGAGGCTCAGAGGAGGAATCTCCCAACAGAAGGGCTGACCAACGAGCAGCTAAAGCAGCAAATAAGGGACTTTGAAATGTCTGATGTGGATCAGCACGTGGATCCAGGGACCGGAGCAACCCTTCTCTCCGGGGCTCCTGGAGGGACCCCTAGACCTAGTAAAGGAGAAGTGAGGAGGGAAGATCTCCCCCAGCAAGACCTCAGTGGTAGACTACGTCCAAGGCTTCCAAGAGAAGCTAGTGAGCATAATGGGGGTAGTAAGAGAGAACCTGGCTCAGGCCCAGGAAAAGCAGAGCACCTGGTATGACAAGAACGCTCGCTCGCAAAAATTAACATAGGGGACAGGGTCATGGTTTTCATACCCTTGAAGTCAGACAAGCTACGAGCAGCTTGGGACGGGCCCCATGTAATCCAGGACAAACTAGATGAGGTGACCTATGTGGTGGCTTTGAACGAATCAGGGCGAAGGCCCAAAGTGGTCCACGTAAACATGCTCAAACCTTACCACAATAGGGAGGAGGCAGTGTTCAGGATCTCCCATTTGGACCATCCAGAGGAGGAGATCAGGGATCTGTTAGCCACAAGCTTGTGGGAAGCTGAGGTTGAAGATCTCTCCCTACCTAAGGAGATCTCTCCCCAAGACAAGGAGAAGCTGCTAGGACTCGTGGAAGAGTTTGGGTCAGTGTTCTCTAACAAACCAGGGAGGACTGAGCTGGCTGCACACAAAATTGACAAAGGGTCTCATTCCCCAATCCGCTCCGTGCTCTACAGAGTTAATGGGAAGGTACTTGGGAATATAAAGAGGGAGCTGGCTGATATGCTGGAGCTGGGAGTAATCCGAGCTTCCATGAGCCCCTGGGCTAGCCCCATGGTACTGGTGCAAAAGCCAGATAGGTCCATCAGGTTCTGCGTAAATTACAGGAAGCTTAACGCCATCACCCAACCCGATGCGTACCCGATGCCCAGAATAGACACCCTACTAGACACCCTGGGCCAGGCCAAAGTTATCTCCACCCTGGATTTGTCAAAAGGGTTTTGACAGATGGCTCTAGATGAGGATGCAATTGCCAAATCCGCCTTTACCACACCAGAGGGACTCTATGAGTTTACGGTGCTCCCGTTTGGGCTGTGGAATTCTCCTGCATCCTTCCAGAGGCTTATTAATAACCTGCTGGGGGGGATGAGTGGGTTTGCAGTGGCATACATTGATGACATTGCAATCTTCAGCCAGGACATGGATCCTCACCTCCAACACCTGGCCGAGGTATTGGGCAGCATTAAGAGAGCAGGGCTGACTGTCAAAGCTAAAAAGTGCCACCTAGCCCGGTCAGAGGTGGTTTATCTGGGACACCGAGTTGGGGGTGGAAAGATTATCCCACTGTGGGACAGGATCGAGGCTATCCAGAACTGGGAATCCCCCTGAACTAAAAAACAGGTCAGAACATTCATGGGTTCAATAGGATTCTACAGCAGGTTTGTCCCAAACTTTGCGGCCAAGACAGCTCCACTGCACAAACTGACCAAAAAGAGACGCCCTGACTGGTTCACCTGGACACCGGGGTGCCAGAAAGCCTTTGAGGAGCTGAAGGCTGCCCTGAGCTCCCATCCGGTCGTACGAGCGCCTGACTTTGCCAAGCCCTTCTGAGTGGCCACAGATGCCTCAGATGTGGGCTTGGGGGCCATGCTCTTACAAGAGCACAAGGGGACCAAACACGCAATTGCCTACCTGAGTAGGAAGCTTATTTCCAGGGAAAAGAACCTATCTTCCACTCAAAAGGAGTGTCCAGCCATTGTCTGGGCTACAGACAAGCTAAGGCCTTATGTATGGGGGCAGCAGTTCACTTTACAGACAGACCATGCCCTACTGCAGTGGCTACAGACCATGCAGTATTCCAACTCTAAGCTCCAGAGGTGGGCTTGGAAGCTGCAGGAATTCAACATGAACATTGAACATATCAAAGGTAGTCAAAATGTAATTGCAAACGCGTTGTCCAGAAAAGACTCTGACTAACAAGTATGTACAGGATTGCACCTCTGACTGTAGAGGGAATACATTTTGATAACTGGATTAGTTGTACATTAACCCTTTTAGCGTTTTCTGTGACAGGACAGTATTATCTGTGGTTTTGTATTATTTGTGTACTATCTGTCACTCTTCGGTTTTCAATAAGGGTTCCTATCCCCCGGGGGAGCATACCGGTACCCTCAGTTTTGTGGAAAACAGCGTGTCCCAGCTTGAAAATGGGGAGGGGGAGGTGTGGCGAAATGTCCTTGCCCTGACAAAAAAAACCTCTGACTCCCCTTCACTGAAACTGCAAGCCTGGCTCAGTCAAAGCCCAGGTCTCAACAAGCATGTGTTAAGGACTTCCTCATTCCTGGAATTCCTAAGGGGGGGGAACTCTACACCTGAGACAGGTGACATGGGATGAGCGAATGATAGAAGGAGAGGGGCTTCTGGGTTAAAGCCAGCTGACCCTCCTGGACAAATGAGAACAAAGGTCAAGGATGCCTTAAAAGGACCAGCACAGGCATTTTGACTCTCTCTCTCTCTCTAGACTAACTGAAATGCTGTGTGGCTGGTGTCCTTCCTGCATAGGGCACCCACATGGCCTGTATGGCTTAACAGCAAGTCTGTTAAGTGAGTACTAGCTAGTTACAGTTATAGGAAAACGCTTTCTAAAAGGGCTACTATGCCCACAGGTCTGACTGATTGCTCAAAGGGTTATCACCCCTAGTTCTATGCTTTTATTCCTTTTTGTCTTATGTACCAGTAAAGACTAAGTTTTCTTTTTACCCTACTGCGTGTGTGTGTGTGTGTTGTTTGGCTGCGCAATAAATGCCTCCTTTGGGCCAGGTGGCCAAGCCTCGCTACTAAGGCTTGAAAGGGGAAAATCTACCTATTTGGCTAGGGGCCAACAGATTTGGGAACCAAGGGAAGCCTCTTGTGGGTAGCCCTGGGGATCTGTCTCCAACACAGTGGAGGAAATCCCAGGAACAGAGTGCCAGGAAAGGGGAGTGCTTTTAGGAAGCTGTGAGGCTTATGCCTTTTGGTGTTTACATATCTTGAGGGGTGTGAACACCCTCTGAAATACCCTCAAGTGGTGGCAGTGGAACAAAAGGGTTTTTGGGGGGTTTGCCAGTTGTGGGAACCCCAGGACAGAGATCAGGAGAAACGCAGTGAGGTGGGTGTCTCAGCTGTATAGCACCCCCTACTGGCATTTTGCCACACGATCTTCTCCCTCTTACCCCTCCATTCCCATTTCCCTTGTGTGGGCATTCCTTGTAGGAGGTTTTGGCTTTCTCTGCCCTCAGTTGGCCATGTCTACCTCCCGCCCCTCCCTGGTGCCTTCTGTGTGTTTTGACCATGGCTGGGAATCGGCGTCACGTCTGTTGCGCTGGCCCGGCCCGTGGTCTTATGGCTTGTTTCCTGCTGTGGTCCTGATCCCGTCATGTCTGTTCGGGGCCTTCCTGGACCATGTCCTGTGGTTGATCGGTTCACCACCACAGGGAATCCACTGTGGTGATTCGGGACCACGTAACGTCTGAAATCACCCATGATCTCTCCCATGGAGGACTAGGAAGAGAATAAGGAAATCACATGAGATAGTATGCTAAGCAGCGCCTCAATAAGGAGGTAGAATGTGATTGAGATCAGGTCCAGGATTGAGATCAGGTCCAGAAGTCTCTTGTGGTGTTAACATCAGGTGCTCAGTGTAATTAGGTAGTCCTACATGTAAAGAATGTGAAATGCAGTAATTCCTGATTGGTTCTCCATTGCCATATGGACTTGGACTGATTTATATTTAGTTAGAGAGCGGAAGCAAACCCTCACAGGTCTGGTGGTAGCAAAGTTAAGAACCAGAAGGATGTGATCTTCTGAAGTAAGATACATGGTTATGCCTAGAATGCAGGTGAGGCATTAACTGTTGGCTAGATAATAACTAAAGCTTTTACAGTAAGTAATTTGAGCCATGCGGCAATATAATTAGTATAACATCAGGTGGAGATGTTTAGGAATTCAATATAGAGAGAGTTTTCTTTATTTTATTTTATTTCCTTTATTACATCTATCTCTTTTTTGGGGGGTTAGCTCTGTTCATGACATATAACTATATTTCAGCAGGAAGACAAATAAAGTCCATGTGCCTAGTGAATGCCATTACAGGAAATTGTAACCCATGAGAAAATTGTGATATTTATACAGCATTGATCCACCAGTATGGTTTCTACAAAATATTTAAGGAGGTATGTGTGATTCAGAGGGGCCATTGTAACATATAATTGTATCAACTGGTTTCAGTGCATTAGCATTTTGGATATTTTCCTAAGTATGATATATATTGGGGGGGTTCTTCTTTTTCCCCACCATTCAATAGCAACAGTACAAGCCACTGAAGAAGGAGGGCTGCTCCCCCCGAAACGCATCTGGCGGAGTTTGGATGCTTTGAGAAAGCAGGACAACTGAAAGAACATTTTGTATTACATTGACCTTTTTGGGTCAGCTTCATAGTATTTCATTTATTATTGTGAATACAGTTGAGGCAGTTGTATTCATTTTATTGTACGGCCCAAGTGGGCAGCTGTACATTCTTATATCTGGGGTTGTCCCAAACTGGATTTACATACATATATGCTTTTATACATAAAGACTTTATTTTAAATTAATTGTGGTGGTAGCTCCATCATTTGTAGCTTCACCCCCCCCCCACCCCCCTTTCCCCTGTTTGTTTAATCCCTCTATGAGCATGTCCTGTCTGGAGGCTCCCCTTTGAAGGGCCTTCCTCTGGAAGACAATATTGCTTCAGGTATGAATGTGCCAGCAGTCAGTCATTTAAATACACACACAGCACTTCTTTTTCCTTTCAAGGAGTGTGGGTTTCATTATATAACTTCATTAAAAGCAGTCATTATGGAAGATCACAGTTCTTCAAGGCCACCAATACTTTCATATAGCGCTGACCTCCAGCCCATGATATAGCTGCTGATAATGAATGGGATATTATTTCTGCAGCAAAGCCTTGTAGTTGAAAAGCAGCCACTATTGTATTCAGCGATGAGATCACCAAAGGGTATGCAGAAGGACTTCAGCAACAAAAGGTGAGAAGCAACATGAATAGCAGTTTGTTTCTTATGTGTGTATATTGATGCATTAGATCCAAGGCAGTATTTAGATAAGAAACTTTCTGTGAATAGGATTTTCCCCCCCACATTAGGCATTTCATTCAGTTCCAGGGAAGAATCAATTGGTGACATAAACACACTTCATGAAAAGCAAGACAAAGCAGCAATAAGGCACCCTCTGTTTTTCCCATGTGGGGCTACACAAATGCTGGGGCTTTCTTCAGTTCTTCACCAGGGACTGCGATTTCAGCAGAATGGGAGTCAGTAAAGCTGAAACAGTTAGAAAAATAAATATGTGTGGGGTTTCCACCCACAATTCTATGTTGGGTGTAATCGATCCAAACAACATTTGTCTGGATTTGGCAAGCAGCCAAGTTTTCACAATTTTATCTGTTTCATCTATTTTCACTCATTTTCAGTTTTGTTTCTTTCTGGTTTCAGTAATTTCCAATTTGGTTTGTTCATTTTTTCCCCAGTCATCTCCACCAGTAACAATGAGACCGGGTGAGACAAAAACTGGAAACAGACAAATGACAGACCCACACAAATGAATCAACAGATGAAAAGAATGGCACAAAATAAATCCAGTCCACAAAAAAGACAAAATGGGTAATCAAATGAAGATCAATTGGATACTGTTCATGTTCAGTAGCAATTGCTGTCATTTCAGGTTGGATAGTTTGGATTTCAATTTGGCAGATTTGCTAATTTTGGCAAGTGCTCTTTTAAACTTTCAGAATCAGTCTTGCTGGCATGCCTGTGCGTGTGAAGAGCACCTAACAAATGTTCCTGAGAGATCTCTCAACATCCCTTACTACTGGTAAGGAAGGGAAGTTTCAGCACCTTGTTTTGAGTTAATATCACTTCAGTCTTCTTAATTACTACAGTGAAGAGTTCCAACCATTGGAGCCAATCCTAAACCCCATGAACCCTGCATGCAGCCTCGTGGAAGCTGCATGGATCCCTGTTGCAGGGACATTGTGCCAAGCATGCTAGCGCAGAAGGTCTGCGGGTTTGGGGATCAACCCCACCAAAATTTAAGTCATGCAGAGGGCTCACTTATTGAGAGGAACTGTTTGTCGACGCATCCGAAATAAAGCAAGGACAACCATGTTGGGTTTGAAAGGCCGCACCCTTTATTTCAAATGGAATTAGGCATGGTGGGGGTAATTGCCCTCAGGCAATTCAGGTCCAGTGCTAACTTCTATACTTGGGTACGTAACAACCCCAACAAAGAGGAGACTTGGATGTACCCTCCATAACCCCCCCTTTAACTACCTAACAAAAGCGTCTCCCCTTTGGCATTGGCTAACGGCCGCCTCCAAAGGGGATGAAGTCCTTCCAGACCCGAGTCAAGGATTTAAGTTACTGCCAGCTTGGGGACTGCTCATATCCCTTCCCACATTTGCCAGTAACTCACCTTGGGAGGTTAACCCTGTTACTGGCCGCGCCCAGCCTATGCCCCAGGTGTTTCCCCCACATCTCTTAGGGAGATGCCTCTTTCACTACTTTTTCTTAAGAACTTGCTACAGCACTGGACCCCTGCCACAAAGGGACCACCACCGCTTCCAGTAATAAAACCTCTATTAACTTGGCTTTCAATGTCGCCAAATAACAGTCATTCCCAACTTGCGATAGGTGAACCCCATCACCCCGAAAGTTCTCTGGAGTTCTGTGCGTGATCCCCACATGGGACACTCAGTGCCCACCCTGAAGGGTGATTCACCTCCCAATCTCCCTGTTGACCTTCCGCCGAACTCTATCCACTTTCCTAGGGTGGATAGCCTTGTCCCAGTGCAATCGCACCACCCAGTCTGTCCACACTACCACCACCCCGGGGAAGATTCTCTCCAGCTCCATAATATCCAATTTAACTTTAACAGTTAAACCTAAACCCTTGTTTTCTGTTAAATCGTTTTCACCCAGATGGATTACCACCACATCTGGTGTGATCCCTCTCATGTTGACCCTGCAGGTGGGGAGCAGCTGGTGCCACCGCATTGTGCTGCATCCCAGCCATTGAATCCCTGCTCGTGCAGACATCCCCAGCTGGCTTCCCCAAGAGGACTGTGCGGCTGCCTTCCCTGCCCATCGTACAAGGCTGTGGCCGATAATCCAAATGGCACTTCTATGGGGTTGCCGCCCGGGACCTGGGTGCATAACAACATCAAACATTTTCTTGTGAGACTCTGTGGACATATGACTTGCAAGTCCGGGACTTCCAATGCCCTACCTCTCTAATCTGTCGTTCTGAACACCCTGCTTGAGCTGCAAACAAAGCGCTCCGATCCTAAATGAATGGGACCCATAATCTAATGGTGATAATCCTAAATAACCCAATGCTCTTTGAAGCACTCCCATAAATTGCTGACAAGTAACTAAACTCCCATTCCTATGCTGAAACAGCGGCCCTCCCATTGCAGGACGTACCCCCAGATATTCCCGGTATGCCCCTACTGGGCAAAGTTCAGGCACCCNCGGGCAAATTCCCAGCATTCTGATGCCATAGAGGTTTGGGCCTTCCAACCTTTGCTCCAAAAGGTGTCATTAGATGGTGCCACCCCCCCTTTTGTTAACACGTGCCCCGTGTCGGTCCTTGTCCCACTAGCCGTGCCCGTCATGCTATCAAGCCACAAGTCGATAGCACGCACATCCCAGCGAAGCCCGGGTGTATAAGCAGCCCTATGCCTGAATGCTTCGTCGTACCTATGCCAGGCCCCCGAGGGGCCTGTGTCATAAGCATGCCAAATAATATCTGCATATTTCATCATAGCACAAGCCCTATCCAGGTAGGCCGGCTCTATGACCACCTGGTAAACCGCAAACACCAGGGTCCAGTTGGCCCAGTTGCGATCTACCTTTGGCCGCTTAAATTTCTCCTTATCCTTCTCGTTCTCTTTCTCCGACAGGTCAGGCAAGAGATCCATAAACAGCAGAGATAAAATATCCAAGTACTCCCCTTTCCATATTTTCTCCCTCACAGTCTGTGACAAATGTGAGTCCAATGGGGCGGATACATCACCATACCCTCCCCCTATTGGAGGGGGTGGCCAAACCCATTGTACATCCCCCACCCACCCCGCCTGGGGCCCACCCATACTTGCAGGGCCTGACTCACATAGGGGCCAGATGCCCTCCCAGCACCATTAGTCACTGCTGAAGGGGGACCCTGCTGCCTGGGGGCGGGAAACCATCCTCCATTCCACCAGAGGCAGGGGGACTCCAGCACATTCCTTCCCGCCTGACCGGTCGCTGTCCTGACTGGTGAGGCTCCCGTGGCTCCAGTGACTACCGATCCCCCAACCTGGCCTTGCCCTTGACACCCCATACTCAGGGGCCACTGACCTGAAGAAAGTTCTCCTGCCCCTACCCCCGGGTTGGGCATAAACGGGGCCCCATTGACCCCACCCCCCCCAACCACATACCTGACTGCAATTTGCCTGGAAGTACCTGCGGTGGCTGGTACATCTATGCCATAGCCTGAAGCCCCCTCTCCAAGGATGCAGTCCTCTCCAATGCTTCCTGCACTCCCAGCACCACCAGGTCCTCACCAGAGCCTCCTGCAGATATGACCTATTGGCAGACGAAAGAGACACACACACCCCGCACTGCCTGCCACCAGCAATGGATGGGTTGCCCCAGACGCCAACTCCCTGGGTTCGTTCTCTGCTTGGTCACTCCTTCTGGCCCTCTGGGGTGGAGGGGACTCAACCCGATACCTGACTGGGGGACCGGCAGCTCGCTTCCCTCATCACCTTGGCAGAGTTACCTCACCTTCCTTCAGTGAAGGGGCAGGTGTCAACTGCCGCTGACTACCTTGCTCTCCTCCCTGGCCCCATTGAGGAAAAACTCCCCCTCCAGAAAACCCACTGGCCACTGAAAAAACCCACAGCGGCCCCTGGGCCAAAGTGTGACCCATCCCAAACACTGGCGGGAAGGTGCATTGAGGCGCCCGTCCCCTGACAACTGGAAAAGGGATGTGGCCCTCACCAGACCCATATCCCCCAACCTCCTGGGGAGTCAAGGAACCAGGCCTGTCACAGCCTCCCCCTCCATATGCCACCATATTGGACCCTTGATATGCAAACCTCCCCCCTGCTGGGTGACGCCACCCACCAACTGGGGGTGAAATTCCACCGTCCTGATGGACAGCTGAGGAAGAGACCCCCCTCTCATGGCAGGGGAAAATCCTACCCCCGCGCACCATGCGCGTCCAATCTGGTTGCCCACACTCCCACACCCCTGAGCTGACACTCCACTGTATCCCACAGAGGCCTGTACCTGTGGGGTGGACATACCCGAGCCTACTGCCCACAACGAGGACCCATCTGGCTCTGAAGCTAGACCGCCCTGTGATGGAACCCCCATCACTGCCACAAGGGGCTGGATTCTGCCATCACTTCCACATGGTCATCCTCCCATGCCTGGTAGTCCAGACCCCAATCCTGCTCCTCCAGGAGCACGCAATGTGCCTCCCTGCCCAGCTGCCATGCCCCTCATGAGTGCCTCGCACCCAGCCAGCCGATCCTGCATGGCCCCAAGCACCAGAGAGGCAGAGCCCCCTTCCGCAACTGCCCTGACACTCCCTTGGCCCAATACCTGATCTTCCTCAGGCAGTTTCGTCTCCTGCTGCTCCCTAACCACCTAACTCAGATTCTTCTTAGTCTTTTTGGCTTTTGTGTGGCCCATCCTACCCACAAAGTCCTGCGGCAGCCCTCGGCTGCAGTTATGGGCACTTTAATACTAGTAGAATAGGGTTTATCCCCTTTCCCTAGGAAGCCTAAATTCCCTGCTGCCCCCACCTGCTGGCCCTATGGGCACTCCTAACTGCCAGGTTGGGCCTACTGGGCCGCTCAGCCTGCCCCAACCAATCCCCTACCCCACCAGAGGGAGAAGGAGGGGGGGCTGCCCACACAAGAAGGGGGGAAAGCTGATTAGGCCACTCCACCTGCTCTGCGGCCAATCCCCTCACCCCCAACCCGAAGGGGGAGGCTAAATCAGAAAAGGGGGGGTAAGGCAGCTCTGCCTGCCTCACCAGACCAATCCCCTCACCCAAAAAATTGTCTCTGGTCCTGTGAGCCCTTTAGAAGGGGCCCTCACAATCCCCACCCCGAGAGAAGGAGGGGGGCTGCCAATGCAAGGGGGGAAGCTAATCAGGCCACTCTGCCTGCTCTGCAACCAATCCCCTCACCCCCTAACCCAAAAAGGGGGGGCTAAATCAAAAAGGGAGGGTTAGGCAGCTCTGCCTGCCCCACCAGACCAATCCCCACACACAAGATTGTTTCTGGCCCTGCAATTCCTTTAAAAGTGGCCCCCGCAATCCCCACCCTGATGGAGCTGGCTTTCCAGCTCACAGCGGTGCTCAGAATGCTGCCGCTCAAGTGAAATGGGCGGGAAGGCTCCCAGCAAGGGGCAGGGCCTCCACACTCATTCCTAATTGGTCTACCCCATTGCTGGGCAGACTCTGCCCAAGCCGCCGAGGGATCCTCACCATGACCTGGTCTGGCGGCACCAGTTCTTCCCCTCCAGCACCACTACACGCGCACTGGAGGGGCCAGAATACGGCCCTAACTTCCCCTACCCTTTCTCCATTTCTCTAATGGAGCGTGACAAACGTCCCTGGTGGCTGCCTATTAAGGCGGGCCAAGGGGTTTTCCCAGGTGGGTTAAGTGTCTGGATGAGCTGAGGCAGCTGTAGGGAATAATGTAGAGAGTGGAGTGAGAGACCAGTGCTGCTCCACTCTGTCCCTGTGCCTCCTCCAGCTGCTTCTCCTCTTCAGACAAACTGCTTCTCCGGAGAGTCTAGAGGACTAGGGATGGTGAGCTGATGGAGCTGCAGGGGCAGGATACCTTTCTCATCTGAATGCTTGCTCTTTTGGATGCATTTTGTATCTTGCTGAGTCATCTCAATGAGTAGGTCTCTACTGCAGGACACTTCATCATATTTCCTCATTCCAAGATAAAAAGGCTGCATGTGAGTACTATGTCACCCGCCATGACACAGGACATAGAGAGTCACTCAGTAGCTCCAGCATGAGGGGCAACAAGCATGAGGAAGACCCTCGATTGATGTAAACTAACCATGCTCTAGTCACCTGTCTCCAGATGCCTTCCCTTGATTTAACAACTCCAGGTGGTGGCAGATTTACCCCTTGGACAGTTGTTCAAATGGTTTATAATTTCCCTTTGCCTTTAAACAAATTCCTCTTATTTCCAGTGTGAGTTTTTCTAATAATAATTTCCACTTATTAGATCTTGTTATATTTTGAACTCTCCGAAAGAGAACATTAATGGTATGTTTCCAAAAGGAGACTGAAGGGGTTGCTGGCCTTGCTATATGATTTTAAAAAATAATAATATTTAGTTTAACAACAATAATAATTAATAATAAATTTTATTTATATAGTGTCATTACATGTCATTTGGAGAGCTTCACATTATAAGTATATTAACTAAAAATAAAAAACCAAATTGTTAAAAACACTGTTAAGCTACAACACACACAAAACAAAATTACACAAGCTATCACAAAATGGAAACTAACTCAAATGCCACAAATCAAGGAAATAATAAGTTAAGCACATTAACAAACACACAATACCAAAAGATCTCCAAACCAAAATCACCAAACACAGTGGGTATTTTCAGACGTGACAGGGCTGATTGGCCCCAGCACGGAATTACCCCATTGATTCCCCGCTGGGGTCACTGTGTAACAGGCAAACAGACACAGTGGCCGATCCCAGTGGGGAATCCAGGGAGCAGGGCTGTGCGGCACAACGTGCGGCTACACAGCCCCGCCCCCCCACGTTGCCCCACGTTGCCCCCCACGTTGCCCAATGTGGCCGCAGCACCCGCCGGCATTGACCATGGCCTGGAATCCCGCCGTGGATTCTGGGCCGTGGTCTGGGGACAGACGTTAGAGTCCCCTTCATCACGGGGGGGAGGGAATCTCATTCACCATGCAAATGGAGCCGGTCCCACCGGGACCGCCGTTTGCGTGGTGAATGTGATTCCCCTTCGTGATTCATGGGGGTGAACATCTGGGGGGGAACTTCCGTTCCCCCCAACAGACGTTCCGTGCTCACAATCATCATGTGGGGATTCACTGTGGTTGACCGTGATCATGTAACATCTGAAAATACCCAATATCTCCAGCATACATAAACTCACAACTACAGAAACAAAATAAAAAAGAACACCGAAAACCACCAACTCACCAAATATCTACAGACCCAGAAAACTGCAAACCGAACAGAACCACAACATCAAAACATCAACTGATAAAACATAATTGGAGTAGTTAATGCATGGCACATCAAATAAGCATCTATCAAAACAAAGAAAAAAAACAGAAGTTCCCAAAATACCGCATCAAATATGTACAGAAAAAATCATGCCAACTAAATCAAATGCCATTAGTGTACTATATTAATAGCACATAACCATGGTACATTTAATAAGTGTCTACATAGACAACAAAAAGCCCACTTCACATAAGTTTTTAGAAAAACATAAAAATTGATTCGGTTGCAATGGGTTAATCTACTCCGATGATGATTTATCCACCGAAGTTTTGTCTATGACTGTTTTTACATGAGCACTCCCCCCTCCTGCTCAGTGTTCAGGTGGGTGTACAGGGGGGGAGGCGTCCGTGTATACGGCCGGCGGTGAGTGGGGGAATGGGTGTCTGCTTGGTGTTATGGCCGGCAGTGGGTGGGGGAATGGGTGTCTGCTTGGTGTTCACCTGTGTGAACACCGAATGGGATGAGTGGGGGGGTGCGCGCTCCCACGCAACACCCACCTCCACCCATGAAGCCCTCTGGAAAACTGGAGGACGCTCTGTGGGTGAAGATGGGTGTGTCTCCATGGATACAGACACACCCACAAACACCTCCATCAACTGCAGCAATATACTCATCCCCCACCCATTTCTGTCCATGTAAAAAGGCCCTATGTTTTGATGTTGTGGTTCTGTTGGGTTTGTAGTTGGGGGGGGGGGGGG
>QEPC01015242.1:195604-222845 GCA_003113815.1 Sphenodon punctatus
CCCCCCCCCCCCCCCCCCCCCACGTTTACTTACTGTTGTCACCAGATTTGCTCCCGGGGACTGGTTGCTGGCACGGTCCGCAGGCAGTTCACTGTTCAATGGAGGCGCTCGGCAGTAAGATGTGCTGTGGAGCGTATGCTCAACTCAGTTCAAGCATGTGTTTGAAACACCTCCCACGGCTGAGCGTCTCCACCAATCGCCCAACTGAGGCTTTGCATTGAGCCCATAGGGCTCAATGCAAAACTGCCGCTCAGGGAAATTTCATTTCCCTAGTGGTGCACTTGTGCTGAACGCTGACCCGCCTGGCTCGCGTTCAGGCTATGTTTGTCCCTTCTGAGACTTCATACTCTGGAGTCCCAGAAGAGCAGGCAGAGGCTAGCGCTCACTGAGTGAGTGCTCTCTGCCTGTCTCTGCTGGCATCCTGAAAGTGACATGGGAGCACCACGCTCCCATGTCAATTTCAGCTGCCACGCTGGCAGAGACAGGCAGAGAGCGCTCAGTCAGTGAGCGCTGTGCCCTGCCCCTGCTCTCCCCCGTCCCCAGTGCCACTGATAGTAGTGCTAGTGAGCTAGTCAGTGAGCGCTACTATCAGTGGCACTGGGGACAGGGGAGAGCAGGGGCAGGGCACTGCCCCAGGCGCCCTCAGCCTAGAGCCACCGCTGAGATAGATAGATAGATAGATAGATAGATAGATAGATGTAGGAGTTAGCTTAGCTATAGAGGATAGGTAGAGATAGTGTGTAGTGATTCAGATTTAATATTTACAGTGTGTTAGTAAGACTAGACCTTTGTAGATTTTAGATACCTCTGGGAAATCTAAAGTCTACTCCTTCTGTGCCAATGTTGCCAATGATGCCTCTGGGCAATCCAATGTCTGATCCTACTGTGCCAATATTGCCAATGCAGTCTCTGGGCAATCTAAAGTCTTCTCCTGCTGTGACATTGTTCCAAGTGATGCCTCTGGGCAATCTAAAGTCTGCTTTTGCTGTACCAATGTTGCCAATGCTGCCTCTGGGCAATCCAATGTCTGCTCCTGCTGTACCAATGTTGCCAGTGATGCCTCTGGTCAATCTAAAGTCTGTTCCTGCTGTGTCAGTATTGCCAATAATGCCTCTGGGCAATATAAAGTCTACTCCTGCTGTGCCAATGTTGCCAATGCTGCCTCTGGTCAACCTAAAGTCTGATCCTACTGTGCCAAAATCAGTGCTGCCTCTGGACAATCAAAAGTCTGCTCCTTCTGTGCCAATATTGCCAATGCTGCCTCTGGGCAATCTAAAGTCTGCTCCTGCTGTGCCAATGTTGCCAATGATGCCTCTGTGCAATCTAAAGTCTGTTCCTGCTATGCCAGTGCTGCCTCTGGGCAATCCAATGTCTGTTCCTGCTGTGCCAATGCTGCCTCTGGGCAATCTAAAGTCTTCTCCTTTTGTGCCAATGTTGCCAATGATGCCTCTGGGAAATCTAAAGTCTCCTGCTATGCCAATGTTGCCAATTCTGCCTCTGGGCAATATAAAGTCTACTCCTGTTGTGCCAATGTTGCCAATGCTGCCTCTGGTCAACCTAAAGTCTGATCCTGCTGTGCCAAAATAAGTGCTGCCTCTGGGCAATCTAAAGTCTGATCCTGCTGTGCCAATGTTGCCAATGATGCTTCTGGGCAATCTAAAGTCTGCTCCTCCTTTACCAAATCCAATGCTGCCTCTGGGCAATCTAAAGTCTGCTCCTGCTGTGCCAGTGTTGCCAATGATGCCTCTGGGCAATCCAATGTCTGATCCTACTGTGCCAATATTGGCAATGCTGCCTCTGGGCAATCTAAAGTCTGCTCCTGCTGTGCCATTGTTGTCAATGATGCC
Organism: Sphenodon punctatus; assembly: GCA_003113815.1. Lineage (NCBI taxonomy): Eukaryota > Metazoa > Chordata > Lepidosauria > Sphenodontia > Sphenodontidae > Sphenodon > Sphenodon punctatus. The sequence goes on from QEPC01015242.1 coordinate 197,452, forward strand.
TCTGGGCAATCTAAAGTCTGCTTTAGCTGTACCAATGGTGCCAATGCTGCCTCTGGGCAATCCAATGTCTGCTCCGGCTGTACCAATGTTGCCAGTGATGTCTCTGGTCAATCTAAAGTCTTTTTCTGCTGTGCCAATATTACTAATAATGCCTCTGGGCAATCTAAGGTCTGTTCCTGCTGTGCCAGTGCTGCCTCTGGGCAATCCAGTGCCTGCTCCTGCTGTGCCAATGCTGCGTCTGCTCTTTGTGCCATGGGTTCTATATCTGGACAACTCAATGTCTGCCGATGCTGCCAATGCCACCTCTGCTGTCTGTGCCAAGGGTTCTGCCCCACCATCCCAATGTCTGCTGCCGTTGCCAATGCTGCCTATGCTGTCTGTGCCATGGGTTCTGCCCCAGCAACCCAATGTCTGCTGCCGATGCTGCCAATGCCACCTCTTCTGTCTGAGCAATGGGTTCTGTACCCGGGAAATCCAATGACTGCTTCTTCTGCCAATGCTGCCTCTGCTGTTTGAACCATGGGTTCTGTACTTGGGCAATCCAATGTCTGCTGCAGCTGCCAATGCTGCCTCTGCTTTCTATGCCAAGGGTTCTGCTGCTGGGAAATCCAATGTCTGCTGCTGCTGCCAATGCTGCCTATGCTGTCTGTGCCATGGGTTCTGCCCCAGCAACCCAATGTCTGATACTGGGTGGTCACGTGATTCACCACTAGGCAAGGCCTAGTGGTGAATAAATTTATTTATTTATTTATTTAATAAATTTATATCCTGCCCCTCCTTCCAATTGGCGGAATAGCTTGTTTAGATCCTGAGAATAGGATGCAAGCCTGTAACTCCTGGCCAAGCAGGGGTGCCATCTCAGAGCCCTGGCCAGGCCTCTGCCACTCCTCCACCCATGCCAGCCAGCCTGGGGCGAACCACAGGAAGGGCCCAGCTCATGTCTCTTATGACCGACTGATCCATGTTCAACAACTACTGTTCACATGGAACCCTTCTCCACTTTGAACTTCAATGTTCTTGTTTGAATATGATTTATTATATATTTCCTACTACCACCAAGATCACTGCTGCTCTGGCTAGGCCTCTGCCGCTCCACCACCCATGCCAGCCAGCCTGAAAGCAAGCTCCTTTTTGTTATTTCTTCACCTGCCTCAGTGATGCTGCTGGATACCTCCTCTAAAATAGCTGTCTGTGTCCAACAGGAGCAAAACCAGCTGTCCCTGGGCCAAGTTATGGATTTTCAAGGGCCAGCAAGACAGCATGGAAATGCCAGGCCAAGCAGGGGTGCCCGACAACAAGACCTGGATGGGCCTCTGATGCTCCCCCGCCCATGCCAGCCAGTGTACAAGCAAGCTCCTCTTTGCTATTTCCTCATTGGTCTCAGTGATGATGCTGGATACCTGGTCTAAAATAGCTGTCTGTGTCCAACAGGAGAAGAGCCGGATATCCCTGGGCCAAGTTTATTTATTTATTTAATAAATTTATACCCTGCCCCTCCTTCCATGCAGCCGGGGGCGGCTTCCAAAGACATTAAAATACAATAAAACCATTAAAACTGTCATAAATATAATAAAATATTAAAACAGGGCTAAGTTATAAATATAAAACCAAAGTAGGTGGGGGGGCTAGAACACCTAGTTAAGGATTTTCAAGGGGGAGCGAGAGCTGATCAGATGCCTCCGGAACTGCGACCCTCTCCTGGCACTCAGAGAGCAGGGCACATGGCCTCAGAAGAAATAGCTAGGAGCCCTGGGGAGCCTGGGTTCCCCAGGGCTCACACCAGGTGGGGACATGTCAATTATGAAGGCCAGCCCAGTGTGCTTCCCCCTCTCCCATGGTTCATGGCAGAGGGCGTGCATGGTGCCTTGTGGCTCTGGTAGCCATGTTTGGAGCTGCCCTATTGAATCCCTCCATAAACACTCCACCTGAGTGGGTGCTCTGAAGCAGTGCCATTCAGCATTGCCAGCGTGCAATGCCCACCTGAGTAGGGGTGCCAGCCACCGAGCCCTGGCCCGGCCTCTGTCGCTGCTCCACCTGCAATGCCAGGCCAAGCAGGGGTGCCAGCTACTCCATCCCCAGGACCCACCATCAGAGTTCTGAATAAGGATTTGCAAACAGAATGCAGTTTGGATGTTCTGTAGTTTGGTAGTTCGGTCCAAAATTTGAGTTTGGGTTTGTTAGTTCATTTTGAAAAAGTTCATTCTCACCAAATGTTCGGCAGAGTTTGGACCCCCCGCAAGGCTTGGGGAACTCCAGGGACCCCTGTGGGTGTCTGTGGGGACATGGCAGGCCATCAAAGACCCATCAGCAACAGCAGAAGACACTGGGAATGCTTGGGGCTTGGCACTCTGGCTTGCCCGGGCAGGCAGGCTGGGCGTTTGGCCCCTGGGGGTTCCTGTGCAGGCATGGAAGACCATCAGAGACCCAGAAGCAGCAGCAGCAGCATAAGAGATGGGGAAGGCATGGGACTTGGCACCCTGGCTTTCCCGGGCAGGCAGGCTCGGCGCTTGGCCCCCAGGGGTACCAGTGATGGCATGGTAGGTCAACAGAGACCCAGAAGCAGCAGCAGAAGAGACTGGGAAGACTTGGGACTAGGCACCTCAGCTTATCCGAGCAGGAAGGCTCGGTGCTTGTCCCCCAGGGGTGCCCATGGGGGCATGGCAGGCCATCAGAGACCCAGAAGCAGAAGAAACCAGGAAGACTTGGGGATTGGCACCCCAGCTTGCCTGGGGAGGCAGGCACAGTTCTTGGCCCCTGGGGGTGCCCATAGGGGCAAGGCTGACCATCAAAGATCCAGCAGCAGCAGCAGTAAAGGCCAGGAAGGCTCAGGGCTTGGTGGCTGGCCTGGAATCTCTACTTGGCTGGGCATTGTAGGTTGCCAGGCATCAGTGGAGCAGTGGAAGACATTGGATTGCCTGGCAGAAGAACCTATGGCAGCAGCAGCAGCAGCAGCAGCAGCAGCAGCAGCAGACAGTCACCTTGATGAAAAGAAACTGTGCCACCAACTTGGCCCCCAGTCTCAGGAGATGCGGTGGGAAAACGTTCCGCACCCTAGAGAATGCCCACTCACTGGGCGTCTACTTGTTGGTGGACAGGACAAGAGACCCTTGACCACATTGTATAAGGACGGCCACACGTCCCTCTGAGATCTGTGTCCCCACCATCTTCTGCCCCTCCCTCCTATATGTTCCATTCAACCCATAGACTTGATGTTCCTGGATGACTCCACAGACAACACCCCACCAACAAGATAGAGATCAGCATGGACTGCATCCAGGTGCAGGATACAGATGTGAGCGAGTAGGTGGGTGAGTAGTAAACCACCTGTCAAATCTTGCCTGGGCTTTGGTCTCTCGCACACTCGGAGCTGTCACCACCTGTTATGGTGCCCATAAGGTGGGCAATGTAGTACGTGGTAGAGGTGGCAGGGGCCATGACAGAGGAAGGGCATCTGGCATCAGCAGCAGCCCAAGCCCATCACCACACCTCAAACTGCACAGGCCTGATTTTTGGAGAGAGGCTTCAGAGGCTCCCAGCAGTTGCACTAGCTGGTAGGGGTGGGAATTTCGGTTTCCCCCATATCCAATACTGCCGGTATTTTGCTGTACTGGTGGTATCGGATTAACCTGATAATCTGGGGTACCAATACCGGTTCCCCGTGCCTGATTTGAAATGAATGGCCGCAATATAAAAAAGAAACAAAAAAACCCTCAACACTTTCCCTCCCCCATCCAGGCTGCACGGATGGAAGGGGGACACCCCCCACCCACCCTACTCAGCCTGGATTATTTTTTTTTACCCAAAGTCCCTTCCAGTGCGGGCTCCAGGACACTGCTGTGCCGGTGGCAGTGACCCAGAGCCCGCACCAGCAGGTACTAGGGCAATCCCTGGGGTGGATGTTGGTTTAACACACCCCACCCCAGGGATCTCCCTACCCCCCCACCCAGGGATCGCCTTACTTGCCCTCCAGGTGGTGACAGCAACAGCAGCAGCACGGCGTGAGTTCAGTGGCTTCACCGCTGGCAGTGACTTCAGTGAAGCACTAGGCCTTCCAGGGAACTGAAAAAGGGGACTGAAAAAGCAGTTGCAGTAGATGTTTAACTGTGAACTGCATTCAGGCTACAGCAAAAATTGATCTGTATTGATGTTGGGGTAAATCCCTCAGAGTTGCCACAGGATAAAGAAGCCATCTAGAAGTGTGGAGTGGCATTTATCCTTTTTAAAAAAACATATATATTGTATGACCCATTGAGAAAGGGGTGGGACCCCGAAATGTGTCTGGGTCTTCTTGTTTTTTTTCCCTACGGGGATTTTTGTATCATGTTTTTTAATTACATAGTTAGTGTTGTTCATGGTTGATATGTGTTTGTGTATAATTATCATCATATAGATTTTGTGCTTCGACAGAGAGCATTTCTACACAGAATAAAGGAGTTATTGTTTTAATCACCCCCTACTTTTTCCATTTCAGTTGGCTTATGAGGGAGTTTTCTCTTTGTGTGTGTGTGGGGGGGGGGGTGTTCTTGCTCTGTCACCTGGGTTTTTGTTTTCCTCTCAGATTGGGGAAGGCCCCCTTAGCTCCCTGATCGAGTGGGGGAGAAAGCTGGTTGGCAGTTTCTTTAACCAGAGAGTGATGGGCAGCGACCTCCTCCCTGTGAAGACTTTAGGTTGCCCAGAGCCATCCTTGGCAACATTGGCACAGCAGGAGCAGACACTGGAATGCCCAGAGGCAGCATTGGCACATCAGGAGCAGAGTTTACTTTTCCCAGAGGCAACATTGTCAACATTGGCACAGCAGGGGCAGACTTTGGATTTCCCAGAGGCAGCATTGAAAACATTGGCACAGCAGGAGCAGACTTTTGATTTCTCAGTGCCATCATTGGCAACATTAGCACAGCAGGATCAGACATTGGATTGCCCAGAAGCATCATTGGCAACATTGGCACTTCAGGGCCAGACTTTGGTTTACCCATATGCAGCTTTGGCAACATTGGCACAGAAGGAGCTGTCTTTTGATTGCCTAGAGGCATCATTGGCAACATTAGCACAGCAGGATCAGACTTTGAATTGCCCAGAGGAATCATTGACAGCATTGGCACAGCAGGAGTGGACTTTAGATTGCCCAGTGGTATAATTGGCAACAGTGGCACAGCAGGAGCAGGCATTGGATTGCCCAGTGGTAACATTAGCACAGCAGGATCACACATTGGATTGTCATGAGGCAGCATTGGTTACATTGGCACAGCAAGAGCAGACATTGGTTTGCCCAGAGTCAGCATTAGCAACATTTGCACAGCCGGATAAGACATTTGATTGCCCAGAGGCATCACTGGCAACATTTGCAGAGTAGGAGCGAACTTTAGATTGCCCAGAGGCATCATTGGCAACATTGGCAAAGCAGGAGTAGACATTGGATTGCCTAGAGCCAACATTGGCACAGCAGGATCAGACATTGGATTGCCCAGAGGCTTCATTGGAAACATTGGCACAGCAGGAGCAGACACTGGTTTCCCCAGAGGCAGCATTGACAACACTGACACAGCAGGAAAAGACTTTTGATTGCCCAGAGGCATAATTGGCAACACTGGCACAGGAGGGGCAGACATTGGTTTGCCGAGAGGCAGCATTGACAACATTGGCACAGCAGGACCAGACTTTCTTTGCCCAGAGGCATCATTCGCAACATTGGCACAGCAGGAGCAGACTTTAGATTGCCCAGAGGCATCATGGGTAACATTGGCACAGCAGAAGCAGACATTGGATTGCCCAGAGGCATCATTGGCAACATTGGCACAGGAGGGGCAGACATTGGTTTACCCAGAGGCAGCACTGACAACATTGGCACAGAAGGACCAGACTTTAGATTGCCCAGAGGCAGCATTGGCAACATTGGCACAGCAGGAGCAGACTTTAGATTGCCCAGAGACATAATTGGTAACATTGGCATAGCAGGAGCAGACATTGGATTGCCCAGAGGCAACATTGGGACAGCAGGAGCAGACATTGGATTGCCCTGAGGCAGCATTGGAGCAGCAGGATCAGACATTGGATTGCCCAGAGGCAGCAATGGCAACATTGGCACAGCAGGAGCAGACATTGGATTGCCCAGAGGCAACCTAAATCAAACTAATCCTACTGTAAATAAATCCAAAAACAGGGAAAGGAATCACTGCAGCAGAGTGCAGACATTGGACTGCTGTGTCAGAACCCTTGGCTCAGACTGCAGAGGCAGCATTGGGAGCAGCAGCAGACATTGGGTTGCCTGTGTACAGTACCCATGACTCAGATAGCATCAGAGGTGGCATTGGGAGCAGCAGCAGATATTGGGTTGCCCGGGTACAGAGCCCATGACTCAGACAGCAGCAGAGGTGGCATTGGGAGGAGCAGCAGACATTGTGTTGCTGGGGCAGAACTTTTGGCTCAGAAAGCAGCACAGGCAGAATTGCGAGCAGAAGAGGACATTGGGTTGCCTGGGTAGAGAACCAATGGCTCAGACAGCAGCAGAGGCAGCATTGGGAGCAGCAGATGACATTGAGTTGCCCGGATACAGAACCCATGGCTTAGACACCAGCACAGGCAGCATTGGGAACAGCAGCAGACATTGTGTTGCTGGGGCAGAACCTTTGGCTCAGAAAGCAGCACAGGCAGCATTGCGAGCAGCAGAGGACATTGGGTTTCCCGGGTAGAGAACCAAAGGCACAGACAGCAGCACAGGTGGCATTGGAATCAGCAGCAGACATTGGATTTCTGGGGTAGAACCCTTCACTCAGACAGAAGAGGCAGCATTGGTAGCAGCAGCAGACATTGAGTTGTCCGAGTACAGAACCTATGGCTCAGACTGCAGCACAGGCAGCATTGGGAGTGCAGCAGACATTGGGTTGCCTGGGTACAGAACCCAATGGCTCAGACAGAAGATGCAGAATTAGGAGCAGCAGCAGACACTGAGTTGCCCAGGTACAGAACCCAGGGCTCAGACAGCGGCAGAGGCAGCATTGGGAGCAGCAGCAGACATCCGATTGTTGTATCATAACCCTTGGCTCAGACAGCAGAGGCGGCGTTGGGTGCAGAAGCAGACATTGATTTGCCAAGGTATCGAACCATGGCTCAGACAGAAGCACAGACAGCATTGGCGGCAGCAGTAGATGTTGGGTTGCCCAGGTACAGAACCCATGGCTCAGATAGCAACAGAGGCAGCATTCGGAGCATCAGCAGATATTGGGTTGCACGGGTACAGAATCCATGGCTCAGACAGCAGTGGAGGCAGCATTGGGAGCAGCAGATGACATTGGGTTGCTGGGGAAGAACCCTTGGCTCAGACAGCAGAAGTGGCATTGGGAGCAGCAGCAGATATTGAGCTGCCCGGGTACAGAACCCTTGGCTCAGACATCAGAGGCAGCCTTGGGAGCAGCAGCAGACATTGGGTTGCCTGGGTAAAGAACCCTTCGCTCAGACAGCAGAGGTGTCATTGGGAGCAGCAGAAGACATTGGGTTGCCTGGGCCCAGAACTCGTGGAACAGCAGAGACAGCAGCAGCAGGATTTGCCTGTACAAAGCACCCATGGAGCCAGTATGATAGGATTTGCCAAGGAAGAACTCCCATACAGCAGCAGACAGCAGCAGCACAATTGCGTGGACACATTTGGATTAGGCAGGGCAGAGCACCCACGGACAATAAAGACAGCAGCAGCAGGATTACCAGACCAGTGGGGCACATCACCCAGGGTTTGCAAGGGCAGTCAGACATGCAGTGTGGCATGAGCAGAAGGCAGGCAGACTGAGGAAGACTTTGATCTAGGGATGCTGATAAGAATGGACCCCTAAAATTCCCCTACAATGGGTATCACCATCCCCCACTCTTGCTATGTAAACTGAGGCCAAAGGACCTGAGAAGAAGGGCATGCAAAAAGCCCCCAGGAACCAACTGAGGCCGGAGAACATGGGGATAGAGGCTTGACAGGGAAGCCTCCCCATACGAAATGCACAAGCAGAAAGGGAGGGTGGTTTGCAGGAGAAAAGTAAAGGAAAAGTAAGGATTCGGCCTGATGCCAGGATCACTCGCTCACTCATGTAAGATACCAGTTTTCAGCTTGGAAGAAAGAATAAAAGGAACACACACAAAGTAAGAATGGAGCCATTAGGAGAAGGGTGTGTTTTCTATTGATCAATGCCTCAGGGACATGACTTAGCTCAGTAACATCCCCCATGCCAGCGAGACTAGGGATCCCTTGTGTTAAGCAGACATTAGAAACCAGGTGTGTCTTTTGTGTTACAGGAGCCAGTCGTTAGCTCCTTTCTCATGGAAGTAAAAGTCTAGGTTTCACCCCTCGTTAGCCCATTGTGCATCCCCAAATGGCCCATTTTAGCCTCACAACTCCTTTTGCTCAGGTCCCTATAACTGCCCTACAGTTTCCCTTCCACCTCTGAGAAGCTTTTGGACCCAGATATGTGCAGGTCGCTCTGTGCGTGTCTGTGTTAGGATTTTCTTTCAGACCTTGGTCTGCCCTTTTTGCTTTTTCCTCCATCCCCTGAACTCCGCTGGATCCGTGGGCTGCCTGTCCCATCTCAACAGGCCAGGAAAGGTAACTGCAGGTCCAGACTTTCCCAGCTGGGGAAGCCCTTTTTCCCTCCCTGTCTCTCTCTCTCCCTATCGCATTCTCTTGCTCCCCCTCACTGAGCCAGAATCGGAATACCCACCCACCCCTCTCTTCTCCTACCATCCATGCAAGCTGCCTGTGTTTTAAACTCCACCAGCCAGACCGGGGCTGTGTTTCTGTGTTTCTCTGTGTTATAAACCAATAAAACTGTTGTTTTTGAATACCTGTCTCCTTCTCTCTCTTTCTATTTGGGGAGGGTACATAAAACTGCATGTAGCGTGTAATGTCCTCAGCTTGATCCTTTGAACATGTGGAGACCTCAGTTTAAGTCTTTAAGCCAATTCCCCCCAAAGTTTAAGGAATGGTGATTATTGGGGTACATCGCCCCATGAGGTCACGAGTGGGAGGGGGTCTCCTGTTAATGGAATGGTGGAGAATGTGCGGGCAAGCACGTGGTAATCCAAGCAGGATTGTCCACGGAGGCATATGTAGCTACAGCCAGCCGAAACTCCCATATTTCTATCTCTTTCCTATGTCATTTTCTATCTCCTTTCTGCTCTCTGGACCTGTGGATTTAAGGATTCGGGGTCTGGGTTGTTGGGGAGGAATTGTATTGGGGCAGTGGGTTGTGAATCTCAGGACTGTAAGAGGCAGTTCAGGGATTTGAAGTGTAATCCAGGGATTGTTGAAGCAGACATAGTCCAGTTAACTTGAATTTTGGTCTTGAACTTGTGGTTGCAAGTTTTGGGCGGTTTGGATATGTTTGGATTTTTGAGTCAGGAGGCACAGAGCCAGTCCTGGGAGTATTGGGGTATCTCACCCATAATGTTGGGTGAAGGGTCATTGGAAACTATTGATATGGGGGTTGCTTGGGCAGCCTTGTGTCTGGGGATCCTAGTGTGGGTCCCCTGACTGAAAAAACTATGTTGGGGTGGGACTGTGTCAGTCGCCCGGGGGGTTTATTACTGGAATGTAGAGGGGGTACAGGAGGGATACACTAGAACAAACTCTGGGCAAGCAATCAATCCCTTGAGGTAGAGGGAATGTTGCACCAGGAGCTCGGGACACCCAGATTAGAGAAATGGGCAGCGGAAAAGGGGGAATGCCCATGGAAGCCGGGATGCTTTAAAACTGAGGACCCGGTGACATCAGTTAGCAGAGCATATGATGCCAGAAGTTTAAGCCCAAAGGCAGTAAAAGGGATGCCTGTGCAGCCTGGGCACTGTGGTGTGCTTGTGGAGACTTGTGGGATCTGCTTAGGGAAGCTAGGCAGAAATGTGAAGCAGAGGGGGAAAGAGCTGGGAAAGAAGGAAAGAGGGCAGATAAATGGGAGGCTCGGTGTAAGGAGCTGGAGAGAGACAAGAGCAAGCTGGTAGTCTAAAAGTGGAACTTAACCTCCTTCCTGAGGAAAGCTCAGAAGGAATACACCGTGGCACTGACCAGGGCAGAGCAGGAAGAGAGGGAGTTAGAGGGATCACAGGAACAGCTAGGGCAAGCCCAGTCAGCAGCTCGCTTCCTGGCAGAGAAAACCCAGACTGCTAAAGTCACGGTGAGCCATGATGCCTGTGAAGCAGCAATAGAGAGGCTGCGGGGAGAACTTGATGTGCACAAAGGCTTGGTAGCCACCGTGCGGGTTGAGGATCTTCCTGGGGTGGGGTCCATACTGTTCCCTAGAGAAGAGCCCAACCTGCCCACAGATGCCATCCCCAGGCCCTCAACAATCCAGCCTGGTGAACACCGGAGCCTGTAGCTCCAGTTGTGAGCCGAGATGTGGAACGTGTGGGGGCAGGAGGAAGGGCGACCCATGAACAGATTAGGGAGACAATTCGGTGGACCCCCCACTCAGGCGAAAGCTATCACTGAGCAGATGGGTCCACTGAACCAGAATACAGCCATTTCATGGATGGCTACGGTGTGGCAGATGTACCCCACTGCAGACGGGGTAGATCTGACACAATTGGCTTGGGCCAGCACGTCCCTTGCTGATGCGCAGATCCTGGAGGGAGGGCTAGGCATGGCTGACCTCCACGGTGCCAACTGTGGTGAGTGGATGAGGGCAGTGTTGCGGTTCCTGCTCCTGGGACAGAGCCCACAGAGGCTGTTTCCTGTGGAGTCGCAGGCTCCAGGAGACCAGTCCAAGTCCTATGTGTCCAGGAAAAAGCTATTGGGGGCCTTAGCAGAGGTTGTGGTCGCGGTACAACGTAATGGGAGGCAAGTCATGCAGTACAACTTTGGGATTTCATAGAGGCCGTATATGCAGGACTTGCCCCCACGGTCAAAATGGCAATGGGCAGAATAGATCTGGCACATGTCACCTGGGATGAGCTCTGTACAGTCATCCAACAAGTGGCTGGTTTTATGAGGGAGATGGGGGAAGGTAAGTGGCCCACTCAAAAGCAACAGATAGAGCCAGTACACGCTGTTACTTTTATGAATAACAGCCCCCACTCCTCAGTTCCCTCAGGGCATGCCATGAACCCCATGCTTAGAAACAACCCCTGGAATATCCATGGTCCTGTAGGGTTCCCTAGGAGCCCCCCTCCATGGCCAGGTCCCCAGGACAGGGCTTGGAGTGAGATAATGATGTTCACCAACCTGTTTTGGGGGATGTATTTCACTCACCTATCAATGTGGCTCCCCCACTATGCCCTAACCAGCAGCAGTGGTCCCTGATCCATGTATGCATAATCAAGCTGTAAATAAATCCCCCTGTTTTGTGTGTTTGTTTTGTTTCTTTGTAGAGTAGTTATGTGTGGATGTATGCATGGAGGTGGGTTAGCTGGATTTGTGTGTGCTCTTGACTGTAGAATGGGTGATGTGTGTCAGAAGAGGTATGTGTGGGTGTTTGAGGATTTTTGCCTGATGTTATTTATGGGATGACCCCCTAAAAGAACTTTGTGTATATGCCTGATGTGGGAGTTGTGAGATGGGGTGCATGTATCCCCATGTGGGTAGGTGTGTGAGTGACTCTGAAATTAAGGAATTCATGAGATTGTAGTTCCGCACTCTGGCTTTAGCAGAGAGGTAGTGCTCAGGTTCCTTTGTAGAGTAATTAAGCTTATCAGATCACAGTGAAAAGAAAGAGAGCTGATCTTCCTCTTTCATGTGGTGATGTATGCATGGATGTGGGTGAGCTGGATTTGTGTGTGCTCTTGACCATGGAATGGGTGAGGTATGTCAGCTTGAAATAGAGTAAAGGGACCTGCTTTACTCCTGTGTGTGTGATATTAGGCTTGGGTGTGTATGTATGGGATGACAGTTTGAAGAGCTTGGTTTGTTTTGTTGTAGAGAAGGATGGGACGGTGTGTGCATGATTAGGGTCTGTATGGGTTGGCAGCTTGATCCATGGAGAAGCTGCAGTCAGTTTGGACAGGATGGGGGGAGACAAACTCCCCTCATCCTTTCCTCTTTCAGTTTTTTTCCCTTCCCTTGAATGGCCCCAGATTCCATACCCTGCCCTAGCTTCCAGGATCAGTGAAGCAAATACTGTACCTTGGGAGGAGAGGTCTCCTCGGCCCCCCCTGTAGTTCTTTCAGGTTTTTCCCCTGTGAAAAGGCTTGCTTAATCTTGGTATGGGCCCTAACACAGTGGGAGCTCATCACTGATGGGTCCAAACTGATAGTGCAAGCTCCCCATTCACACCTGGAGTACCTCAGTCCTGGGAAAGCCAGTACAATAGGGAAAAAGTCAGGAAGAAGCAAAAGAAAAGGGGCTCATAGCATGGTATACAGAGGGGTCAGGTCATCTGTCTGTGGGTATTAGATGGGCAGGTGGTGAGGGGATCTGTGCGCCCCCACTCCGCCCAGGCCACTGAAGTCCAGGCTGTTTTAGCAGGCCTCAATTGGACATTCCCGGGGAAGGGACGGGGGGACCTAATACAGTTTACTTTGGCTTCCCCCTCTCCCCAATTCCTGGGAAGCCCCCGCCTCATCCGGCTAGCTCTTCCACCTCCCTCTCAGTAGAAGGACTCTCTGCCTCAGAGATTTCCATGGCAGCCATCAATAGGAGGGACTCCCATGTCCCCAGTTTCTCTCCTTGTCCTCGGGTAACCCTCGCTCCTGGGCGAGAAGCCCCCAGATTCCTTTGTCTCACCAGGCAGATCCAGAAGCAAGCGGAGGATAGAAAGAGTGGAGCTGGTGAGCCCCTGACAGGAAAGGAGTCCAATGGAAAGATCCACGAGCCCCGTGAAAATATGGGAAGAGTGGCACTCCAAAGCTTGGTGCCAAGAATAGAGCTCAGGAAACTGGATGTTTGCCGGAGCCAGTCATGAGCTCCCACTTGTTGCATGCAGCTTCCCAGCCAGGACAGCCAGCGGCGTGTAGCATGAGCGGCTCCCCTTTTGTAGCTCCAAAATGTGAAACAAGCCCTCCAGCAGGACCACCAGACTTTGAGAACTTGGGTTTTCTTTGGGAAGGTTTCTCGCCGCCCGGAACATCTCTCCCTCAGAACCCACGAGCAGAAGAACTTTGCCTTTTGCTCCAGCACTCCTGGCCACAACAGTTGTTTCAGCTTCTATTAAAAGCTATGTTTGAGTTGCCTCAGCTCTTTCCAGCAGCTGAAGCTTATGAACCATTATGCCTTACAGGATACAGCTGGGTGGAATTGTCCCATCGAACGGGGCTCCTTGTTAAAGGCACAAACTGGTAATTTGGCTCAGCCCTTCTGGCCCCGGGGTATCAACGGGGGGTGGTGAATTATAATTTGGAAATTGGGACCTAAATTTAAGAAGAGATCCATTCCTCGAAGCATGCATTATCTCTCAAGGAAATTAGTAGGCATGGGCTCCCATGTGAATAAAACTATATTAACCTGTGGCAATATCTTTGATTCCTCCAGACCTCCTCCGGAAGGAACCCAGGTGACTCTAGCCAGATTGTAAATGTAACAGGCAGCTCCCAGGTGTACCTATATATATACACAAGGGGAAAACATCTAGGGGAGAAATTAATTTACATGTGGGAAAGCTGCCTAGCGGAAAAATCACTATAGAATCAATACAAATATCCAAACTAAACAATTCAAATCAACAGAAATATAGTATACTTATATAATATATATATATATATATATATATATATATATATATATATATATATATATATAAAATAAGTATACTATATTTCTATAGTTGATTTGAATTGTTTAGTTTGGATATTTGTATTGATTCTATAGTGATTTTTCTACTAGGCACCTTTCCCACATGTAAATTAATTTCTCCCCTAGATGTTTTCCCTTGTGTAGATTGTTTTAGTATTTGTGTATATTTTGAAGTAACCCCGGTCTGGACTATGTATTTCCTTATTCCTGTTTCTTAACGCTCCTCTCCATTGGTTGTATAGTAGTTTCCCCCTTTTGTTGTTTAATTGCCCCAATCAGTAGGGGGCTCTTGCTGGGTTGGATCATGATTTGCCAAGGCTTGATAGAAGGCTCCACTGGACCACATTGGTCATAGTCTCCCTGGTGAACTGGTGTCTTACGTGTTGTGAAGTAAATGTGAAATATTTTGAAATTCATGGTTCAGGGCAGGGCCATTCCCACCATGTAATTGTGGGAACCGTTTTAAACAGGTTAAAAGGTTCCCAATGGGGGGACTGATAAGAATGGACCCCTAAAATTCCCCTACAGTGGGTACCACCACCACCCCACTCTTGCTACGTAAACTGAGGCCAAGGGACCTGAGAAGAAGGGCATGCAAAAAGCCCCCAGGAACCAACTGAGGCCGGAGAACATGGGAATAGAGGCTTGACAGGGAAGCCTCCCCTTACAAAGTGCACAAACAGAAAGGGGGGTGCAGGAGAAAAGTAAAGGAAAAGTAAGGATTGGGCCTGATGCCAGGATCACTAGCTCATTCATGTAAGATACCAGTGTTCAGTTTGGAAGAAAGAATAAAGGGAAGACACACAAAGTAAGAATGGAGCCATTAGGAGAAGGGTGTGTTTTCTATTGATCAAAGCCTCAGGGACATGACTTAGCTCAGTAACATCCCCCATGCCAGTGAGACTAGGGATCCCTTGTGTTAAGCAGACATTAGAAACCAGGTGTGTCTTTTGTGTTATAGGAGCCAGTCGTTAGCTCCTTTCTCATGGAAGTAAAAGTCTAGGTTTCACCCCTCGTTAGCCCATTGTGCATCCCCAAATGGCCCATTTTAGCCTCACAACTCCTTTTGCTCAGGTCCCTATAACTGCCCTACAGTTTCCCTTCCACCTCTGAGAAGTTTTTGGACCCAGATATGTGCAGGTCGCTCTGTGCGTGTCTGTGTTAGGATTTTCTTTCAGACTTTGGTCTGCCCTTTTTGCTTTTTCCTCCATCCCCTGAACTCCGCTGGATCCGTGGGCTGCCTGTCCCATCTCAACAGGCCAGGAAAGGTAACTGCATGTTCAGACTTTCCCAGCTGGGGAAGCCCTTTTTCCCTCCCTGTCTCTTTCTCTCTCCCTATCGCGTTCTCTTGCTCCCCCTCACTGAGCCAAAACCGGAATACCACCCCCCTCTCTCTCTTCTCCTACCATCCACGCAAGCCGCCTGTGTTTTAAACCCCACCAGCCAGACCTGGACTGTGTTTCTGTGTTTCTCTGTGTTATAAACCAATAAACCTGTTGATTTTGGATACATGTCTCCTTCTCTCTCTTTCTATTTGGGGAGGGTACATAAAACTGCCTGTAGCGCGTACTGTCCTCAGCTTGATCCTTTGAACATGTGGAGACCCCAGTTTAAGTCTTTAAGCCAATTCCACCGAAGTTTAAGGAATGGTGATTATTGGGGTACATCACCCCAAGAGGTCACGAGTGGGAGGGGGTCTCCTGTTAACAGTGCCTGGGCAGGCAGGCAGGCAGGCAGGCAGTGTGGCATGAGAAGAAGGCACTGGAAGGCAGGCTGAGGTGGGATTGGATCTAGGGCCCCTGGGCAGGCAGGAGGGCAGTGTGGAATGAGCAGAAGGCACTGACAGGCAGACTGAAGCAGGCTTTGATCTAGGCCACCTGGGCGGGAGTGAGTGAGAGCAGTGTGGCATGAGCAGAAGGCACTGACAGGCAGGCTTAGGCAGACTTTGATCTTGGGCCCCTGGGCCAGCAGGTGGGTGGGCAGGCAGTGTGACATGACCAGAAGGCACCTGCAGGCAGACTGAATCTAGACCGCCTGGGCAGGCAGGTAGGTGAGCACATGGCATGAGCAGAAGGCACTGCCGCTTGCTGGGGACACTGGTTGGTGGGCAGGAAAAGATATCCTTGGCCCCTTTGGTCAGGGCTGGCCACATATTGGTCTTGCCAGCCCAGTAGGCCAAGGGATCGCTGCTGGGATCGATGCAGAGCTCATCCTCCAGGAAGCTTTCCACTGCTGCTGAAGCGCTGTCACACTCCCTTGTGTAGCTTTGCTTGGGCACTACCTCCACCACTGCCCTCAGTCACGGTGCCTGACCTGCTGTGCACAGACTCATGCTCCTCAGCATGTGCTGCACAATTGATGTGCTGCTGTTGCTCACGATAGGGTTTCTGTTGCTGCTGCTGCTTCTGCTGCTGTTGCTGCTATTGCTCAGGCTGGGACAAGGATAGACCCCATTGGCTCAAAGGGGTGTCTGCTCCCACTCCCACCATTCCCACGAGTGTCTTTCTGCTGCTGGTACCACCCGGCACTCTCAAGAGCCTTCTCTGCCCGCCGGACCCTCTCCACCAGTTCATCCTTCCAGTACCCATAGACTGCTGTCTACTGTGCCATGCTGAACTTGACCTTGAGGTCCAACATAGTTGCCAGCACATATTCCGCCCACTTCAGCAGTTCATCCAATCAACCCATCAGCCCTGCCTTCAGCTGCCGTACCAGGCCAACCGCCTCAGACCCCAGCTTCCTGCCTTCAGGGCCACCATCCTGCCCCTGGAGAATAGCCTCCAGCCTCCTGAGAAGACTCTGGAAAAGAGGGGTCACCTGACTGATGCTGGCCATGGAGGAGATGATGGTCTCCATTACAGCCAGTAATGGTCTGAGAATAAAGACCATTTGGGAGAGGATGTCCCATTCCACCCTGTTGTACCCTAGAGGTGCCCCACTGTCTGTTACCAATTGCACCTAATGTAAAGCAGCTTTCTGCTCTACAAGTCGCTCGAGCATCAGGAATATGGAATTCCACCTGGTGGAAACATCCTGCACCAGCTAGTGCACTGGGGAGCCTTGCTCTGCCTGTTTGGCCTGGAAGATCTTGCTTCCCTTCATGCTCTGGTTAAAAAAACCGGGCAGCTTCCTCCCCTACTCTATCAGGGAGCTAAGGGTGCCTGACTCAATCCCCTTCTCTCCCAAGCCCAGAGTGTCCCTGAGCACCACATGAAGGATGTGCATGGTGCAACGGATGCTGGTGAATCCACCATCATGGACTGCCCTCAATATGTTCGCCCCATCGTCCATCACCACGCATCCCTTGGTGAAGGGTACACTTGGGGCGCTTATAGATGAGACAAAAAAGGTTGCTGATCCTTTGATCAGCCGCCTTTCTTTGCGCTCATCTAAAGATCAAGGCAGGATCTTACCCCGCGTCTGAGGGGGCAGGCGATCCTGCCCCAGCAGACGCGGATCCCCCAAGTGCCGGCTTCACACCGCACTTCCGGGTTCCCTGGGCTTGTGCGCATGCACAGAAAGGTGCGCATGCGCACAAAGTCTCTGCACCATATCTGGACAGCAGACTGCATACAGAGAAAAGCAGTGGGGGAATGCCGGCATTTAACAATCCCGCTTGTAAGTGGGATCGTCTATAAACGCCCTTGGCGTGACCCACTCCCTCAACATGGCAGTCAGGGCTGCCTCAATGTTTACAGAGGTGTGGGGAACATCCATAACTTCGGCCTGAAGCAGGGCCCACCGATACCCTGGTTCAGGACCCCTCCTGACACTCCTGGAAGCTGCCTCTGGGTCATGCCACCAGTGCACTGTTACTGTCAGGTATGCATGCTGGGCATTCCTGGTGGACAACATGTCCATGGTGAAGTTGACTGTGCCCCCCCAATACCCTGCCAGCTGCTCCCTCACCCGCTCCTTTAGACCCTGGTACAGGGCTGGCACCACCTGCTGACTAAGGGTGGTGCGGGCCAGCAGCTAAAACTGGTGGCCAGGAACCCAATCAGGTGCTTAAACCCAATGTCCCCCACCATGGAGAAGGGCTGCCCATCCACGGCGATCATTTCCCCAAATAGGTGCGTGGTTTTTTTCTGAAAGCCACAACGCCCTCCGTGTCCTGTAGCTGCTGACTGACTTGGAAGTTGCCCCCACCCCAGCTCCTCCATGGTGCTCTGACACTGCTGGTGAGGCTGCTGCTGCTGTTCTTCCCCCCTAGCAGGACTACTAAAGCTCCTGCTTCTAGAGGCAGCTTTTGGAGCAGGACACTTGCCCACTGATGGAGGCGTGCAACTGGCCTCTGGGGTCTAGAGGTGAAGTGGCATACCGCCGTGGCAGCATTTAACTATGGAAAGCTCTCTTCCACACAAAGTAACATGGGTCGGAAGAAGATTTTTGATACCTTTACTTGCGGCTTTCCGCGTTTGCTACCACGGTATTTTTGCTCCACTGCAGATTTCAAGTGGAAGCCACAGGTTTGTAAAAGCACGGCAGCCTTGTGAGTATTGCAGCATTGCAGCATGGTTCTGCCGCCCGAATTTCTGAAACTGTTTCCTGTTGGCTCCACGCGACTGTCCATGTGACCCCCACTGACCCAATTTGATTGGCCAGATACTGAGACCATACCGTCCTTATCTTTTGTTTTTATTTAAATTTCATTCTGCTTCCCCTTTAATTAGGGGAGCTTCTACCATTTTCCTCCCATGATCCTATTCTCCTTGGAAAGGACAGAGCTGCTGTGAGCAGTGACACCAGTGATGTGGTGCGAGACTAGAGAGAGAGAGATTCCGTTGCTGAATTTTGATCGTAAATCTACCAAAAACTTTTGTGTAAGTGACTGTAGTAGTAGTAGTAGTAGTAGTAGTAGTAGTAGAATTTATTGCGTGCTCATTGACCATAGCAAAACATTATACACATAACAAAAATCACAGGACATCCAAGAACAATACAAGGGCGTCCTGTAAATAAAAGTAATAAAATTAAAATAAAACTGACAGGCAACTAAAACAAAAGAAGGATCCATAAATTAAAAGATAAACTTATCCAAAATGGCCCATTCCCCCCAAAGGCGGAGTACCCTGGACTGTAATAACAGAGTAACCCAAACAGTAGAGTAAGCAGAGGAAACATTCAGCATTGGCAATGCTTAAACTCCAGGAAGTTCTTACATCTATGAAATGCTTGCAAAAGAAAGGAGGCAATGTGAGAGGTCATCTGCCCCTCAGAACTGCCTAATAAATAACCCAAAAGGGTTGGCTCAGATCTGCCAGGAAAAGGCTTCAACAAGGGCTCCAAAAATTCAGTTCTGGGGCAGTCATATAGATGACAATAAAGAATGATATGCCCTATCGATTCAGCCATGAGGTTATTGAATGGACACAAGCGCTCGGAAAAAGGAATCCCCTGGAATCGACCCTCTAAGACCTGCGACAGGAAGGCGTTGGCACGTGCATGAAAGATAAGGTGCTTAGCTCTGGTGGAAATGGGTGCTAACAAATATATGGCCATCTGACCCAGGCTGAGTACCAAAGAGAGGTACCTTGCCAGATGAGGGGAGGCACCGATTCTAATTAGGTCGGTTTGCCACTCAGTGTCACTCATTCCGAGTAAACCTCCTTTAACACAGTGTCGGGGAGTTTATGGGAGAGATAGCTCCTTGACACCCCAATTTGTGACATGAGCACATCTATGCCTGCAGACCAGGGATTAACAAATAGGGGTGGGGCCAAACTGAAAAAAACAGGTATCAGTTTTACCAGTTACCGGTTTCAAAAAAATTGGTTTTATCGGTAAAACCGGTTAACCGTTACCGTTTTTTTTCATTGATTTCAATGGGGAAGTGTCCCCATTGAAATCAATTAACCCCCCCAAACCTCCCCCTCCCCCTCCCAGGCTTCACGGGTGGAAGGGGGACACACACCCCACCCACCCTGCCAGTGCCCATCATGGATTTTTTTTTAAAACCAGACTGCCGGACCTGCGGGCTCCAGGCCGCCACCACACCGTTGGTTGCCCGGCGGCAGCCAGGGCTATTGCTGAAGGAGGCAGCTCTCTTCTGGGAGCCTTCCCAACGATATCAGGCACTGACATTCTGGGTTAATCCCTCCGATCGCCTTTTACCTGCACTGCGAGTGGTGGGGGCCAGTTTCAGCGCTGGCTTCAGTGCTTCACTAGGCCTTCTGGGGAAACCCAGAAGTTCCCCAGAAGACCTAGTGAAGCGCTGGTGGTGTGGTGGCGGCCCAGAGCCCACAGGTCCAGTGGTCTGGTTTTTTAAAAAAATCCAGGCTGGGCACTGGCAGGGTGGGTGGGTGGTGTTCCCCCTTCCACCCACACAGCCTGGGAGGGGGAGGGAAAATGGATTGGTTTGGGTGGGGGTTTTTACATTGTGGCCATTGATTTCAATGGTTGCAATGTAAAAAAAAAATGGTGCCGGAATCGGCACAGGTACAGGGAATTCTCAGATCTATCCGATATCCCTGATACTGCCAAATACCAACAGTTTCAGATATTGGGAGATCCGAACGTCCCACCCCTATTAACAAACGCATCTTACTCCACCTCTTTCAATAATGGTGAACATCGGTTAAGAAAAAGTTTGCACCAGAACTTGGCGGCCAACTCTATGGCAGATAGTTGCCAGGATTTTTGGCCCAACTCAGTCCTGGTAACCACATGCAGGAGGAAAGGGACTGTGATTTACAAGTTTCATCACTGATATGTATGTAGTTGGTTGCCGTTGCCAGTTGTTGAGTTTTGTGATTATTACTGTGATTTAAACCACCCACCCACCCCCAGAGTCATTTGCAGATAGATTGCTTCTCTCCCTCCCATCCCATATTCCTTCCCATTACCGAATCCTGCACTCCCGGTCCCAGGGTAATCGGGGGGGTCAACTACAACCAGCAGCAGCTCACTCCCCTGTGTCCACCAGCAGTCTGCAGGTGTCCTCTGTCCATGAGTCCAGACCTTGACCCTCATGGAGCCGGCCCGTCGCCCGCCACGACCAATCCAGCCCCAGCCCAGAGTGAGTTGGACAGCCAGCATGTGTGTGTGACAGTGTGTGTGTGTGTGTGTGTAAAATTGCTGCAAATTGCAATGCATAATGACATAGGCACCAGGCCGGGGGGACGTGAGCTCTCTTCACACACATGCACACCCACAGTTTTACTATAATAGGGATGGAAACTGGAATAAAATGGGTCTGGGTCCTGGGATGCAACTTGGGTTGTTGTTGTGCATCTGGATTCAGATCAGAGCTTTGCCGAATTCCCCCCACCCCCGAACCACCCATTAAGTTATTCAATTTTATGGGTCAAGGTCACCGTGACTCGTGAGTCAATGGGAGGGAACCGCATAAAGCGCCAATGGTGGGTGCAGAGTCAGACTCAGAAGTTCAGATTTCAGAATGAGCTGAGCTACCCCACCCACATAGAAGATAGTTTTATTATTTTAATATGGTGGCAGAGGGTTCATGGTAGCAGGCACAGAATGAAGAATTGTGGTGGCAGCATCACACCATGTTCTTTCTGATGCTCCCTTGCCCCATTATCATGCATTTTCTTCAAGTAAATGGGAGTGGGAGTGGGAGACATCTCATGGGGTACTGGTCATGCTGGACAATGGGGACACAGCGCACACATGGCTGCTGAGGGCTCGGAAAGTCCCCCCTCCCCATCTGGGCTGGCCCGCCCATGCAGTGGGCAGCAGGGTGTGTGTGCGTTTGTGTGCTGGGTGTGGTGGTGAGGACACAAAAAAGTGTTGTTGTGACTGTCTGTGGGAGATAACTTAGTATCTAACCCCCAAATATATTCCATCTGTGACTGAACTTGTACTTGAGCTGTACTCCCCCCTGTTTGTCTGTGCCCCACCACCTTCCCTCCCTGACTTAAATTCCCAACTGCCATGATTGATGAGTCACTCAGTTGCTTGCTCTCTCACTGCCCCACCTCAGTCTCTACTTAGCTAACCAGCTAATTAACTAACAATGCAAACCTTTGCATTCCCCCACCTTACCTTCCCCCCTTTGTAGTCTAATACTAGTCTCGTTACTGATGTTGGATTTAGAATCGATGCTGTCTTAAATGTAGCTAAGGTGACTGACCAATACAGCATTGGCAGCCGGGACTTGGGACAAGAGGGACCGTGATCACTGATTGCCATGCCATGCATCTGCAGCATGGTTATTACAACACTTAGCTCCAAAAATTACTAGTTGGTGTCAAGCCCTGCCGGGGGCTCGTCCCACCAGCGGGGGGGCACAACAGAAACAGGGGTGTTCCCCAAGCCAGGCCGCAGATGCTCCGGAGCCCTCCAGCATGGCTCCCCCCTTTGCGGTGACACAGGACGCAACCCCCACACAGGACACTCCCCCGGGGAAGTTGTGGGTGGGGCAGGAGGAATCAGGACCCAGCGGGGCGCAGGCAGAGGCCACGCCCCCTGTGCACCACTCTCCATGCTTGCGGGAGTGTGCAGGGGGTGGGGCATTGAATAAAAAAGCCAGTGCCAAAAAGCACTCGGCGCTGGTGATTGAGTGGAGACCGGGCCCTGAGTGAAAGCTAAGTATCATTTGAAAACCCCTAACAAATTACTGTATTGTGTTTGTACTGCCTGTCTGTGGTTAGTGTATAATTTATTGATCCCTGTACTGTGCCCCTGGTTTGTGTGTGAGTTAGACTGCATGAGTTCATAAGGGTGTGTTTGCATGGAGTGTGAGCCCTGTCCCCTCTTTCTCCCCCTTTTCCCCTAGGTCCTTTCCAATTCCCCCTGCAAGAGTGCCCCTACCTTGTACCAGCCCCTGTGTTCCTGGATCCCCCTCCCTTGCCTCCCGAGCACCATCCCTGAATGGTTCTCCTTTTCCCCACTTCCTTAGTCTGGGTTGTGTGTGTGTTGGGAGGCAGACTGTGGCCCAGACTCCCTGTAACCACCGGGTGCCCTATGATGATAGGGACCTGGGCACTGTGAGACCTATAGGTCCACCTACTATCCGGATGGGCATTTATTTCCAGAGAGATCCTTTTCAAGGTTGGGAGTTTGAGCCAGTGCGTGGGGCAGCAGGGGGTGTGGGCAGTGGTTACTCTGACCCTTGAGGGCAGTGTCCCTGGGTTTGCCCCTTCCCCTGTGAAAGTTTGATACTTTTTATGCCTTAAAGGCACAAGCAATTAAAGGAAGTTTTTGCAACTTGAAACTATCCTTGGATGGTGGCAACCAGGGTTCAGATCCTGATTATCCCCTACGTGTGTGTGTGTGTGTGTGTGTGGTTGCTGCAACTTGAAATGCATGACTGTCATAGACACCATGACTGCACCGAGCGGGTGGCGGGCTCTCTTTCACCCCCTGCCCCAACCAGTTTTAGTATAGGTATGGATAATGAAATGCAATGGGTCTGGGTCCTGGGATGCAACTTGGGTAGGTTGTTGTTTGCAACTGAAGCAAGGCGGCAGTTGTGGTGGTGGGTGGTGGCAGTTCCACTGGCTTCAGAGCGTTGAACATTATCTTTTAGTAAATGGGAGTGGAATGGAGTGGGAGACATCTCCTGGGGGTCATGCTAGCAGTGGGCAATGGGCATGGCGGCTGAGGTTCCGTGATCCCCCCCCTGCATCCGGGCTGGCCTGCCCCATGCAGTGGGCAGCGTAGTTTGTGTGTCTGTTTGCAGGGAGTGGGGACCAAAAAAAAGTGTTGTTGTGACTGTCTGTGAGACAACTTAGGATCAAACCCCCGAGTATATGCCATCTGTGACTGAACTTGTACCTGAGCTGTACTCCCCCCCCCACGTTTGTCTGTGACCCCCCTGCCTTCCCTGACTTAAATTCCCAACTGCCATGATTGATGAGTCACAAAGCCACTCGCTCACTGCCGGACCTCTCTATTAACTAACAATGCGAAAGTTTTAATTTCCCCCCTTCCCCTCCCCCCTTTGTAGACTACTACTAGGCTAGCTCTCATTCTCATTGATGTGATGTTGGATTTAGAATCAATGCTGTCTGTAGGGATGGGTGAACAGAATGCGGTATGGATGTTCGGATGTTTGGTCGTTTGGTCATTCAGTTCGAAACCTGAGTTCGGGTTCAACGGTTCGTTTCAGCCAAGTTCGGTTTGGCCGAACTTGGCCGAACATTCAAAAATAGAGAAATCAAAACCAAAACCAAAATGAAATTGAAAACGAAACCTTATTTTCGGCCCTTGAAAGATGTTTTTCCTGCCTCCGAACTTATCCGAACTCATCTGAACACGACCGAATTGTTCGGTCATTCGAGTGTTCGGTTCGGACGTTCGGTTCGGACATCCGAACAGACCGAGTTTGGTCCAAACTCCAAACATCTGAACCGCGTGCACCCATCCTTAGCTGTCTGAATGAACCAAAGGTGACTGACCGACCATGCAGCAGCAGCATTGGCAGGGAGTGACTCAGGAGGGAGTTTTGTAATTAAATAGCAGTTGGAATTTGAAAGCAATGCAATTATCAGTTGAGATTAATGATCCCCCCACCCCATCTGCTGCATGGTCATTTACAACACTTAGCTCAAAAACCTTCCGGTCCCTAGTGTGGGGGGCTTGCTGCTGAACCCTCCCTCCCGGCTCCCCCCTCTGCAACAATATATTCTTGAAGCAACAGCAAGAAGCCTTTTACCCTAAGCCTTATGTTAAACCCACAAGCATCCCTACCCGTGTGTGTTTGTGTGTGTGTGTGTGTGTTTGTATGTGTGTATACATGACCATTATATATAGATTACCTCACATTACCATGTCTAAATTAACATTCATTTACCATCACTAATTACAGCTCAGCTTCAGTGTGCTCACTTTTTCTTCCTGCCTACCTCCTCCTCCTTGGATTTCACATCAACTACAAGGACGAGGTGTCATTTTCATCCAGGAGGCGGACAGTGGACACTGTGGGACACACACAGAGGACACAACCAGCACTGCAGCAGCCAGATAATAAGGTAAGTATTTTCCCCCTCCCTTTACAACCCATTTATAATTTTTTTAAAAAACAATTAATACAAAATGATTTATTTATATTAAAAGTATAGATTTGTGACTTAAATGCTTACATACTTGCAAGGAAAGAGAAGGAATATTTTAAGGGAATAATAAGTAATTTTTTACATCTTTTTGTGTGACTACATTTTTTAAATTGGACTTCTATTTTGATATTCGCTTACTAGATCATGAAAAACATCTGGTTCATTGGTGATTCTTATATAACACAACTTGAGCAATTTTGCACAAATGAAAACCAACAATGCGATTAGGGATGGGTGAACAGATCGCGGTTTGGGTTCGGCTGCGTTCGTTTCGGCCGTTCAGTTCGGCCGTTCAGTTCGGCTGCGTTCGGTTCGTCCATTTGGTTCAGCTGTGTTTGGCTAGTTCGCCGAGTTCGGGTTCGGCTGTTCAGTTCAGCCGTTCTGTTCGGCTGTTTGGCTGTTCAGTTCGGCCGTTCGGCCATTCGGGAAATGTCGTTATGGGTGTTTTTTTGTTTTTTATATGTTTTGGCGGGGGGGTTATTGGGTTTTATATGGTTTTCTTTTTTTAAAATTTGTTTTTTGTTTTTATATGGGGTTTTTTATTTTTATTTTTTATCTAATATTATATCTATCTATCTACACTAAATCTAACTGCTATTAACTATTCTAAATGCTATGAACTAAATGGATTATCTAATAAGTACACAGACCTACTCCTACAAACACTAAAACTAAATCACTAA
>QEPC01015242.1:223066-264908 GCA_003113815.1 Sphenodon punctatus
TATCCCATATATATAGGATGGGGGGAATCACAAACAGAAGAGGAGTCGGTAGTGAAATACATACATACTCAATGAGTCTGTACAGTGAAATGCATAACATAAGGTTTCAGTTTAACGTTTAAGTTTCATTTCAGTACAAAACTGAAATGAAACTTAAAGCAATCTAAAAATCCTACTCAATGCCTGCTGTTCAGGAACAGTGACTAGCTCAGAAGGTTTTGGGAAGGGGGGAGGCAGATAATTAGTTTCATTTCTTGCAAGCCTCTCCAGCACTGGTGCCTGGAAGTCTGCTCTTCAGTGATTGACTACACCTCCCTTTCATGTTTGACCTTCCAGTTAAACTTTTTTTGCCACCCGAACTCACTCAAACGCAATCCGAACTGACCGAACTGTTTGGCCATTTCACTGTTCGGTGTTTGGTTTGTTCGGTATGTTCGGGTTTGGGTTTGGGTTTGGGTTCGGGTTCGGTAATCCAAACAGGCCGAGTTCGGGTCGAACTCTGAACTTCCGAACCGCGTTCGCCCATCTCTAAATCAGGGTGGGAGCAGGAAGCAGGGACCGGGCCCCCCCCGGACCGGGGAGGGAGACCACACGGGGGCACGACACCGGGTGGGATGGGAGGAGTCACAGGCTGCCGCTGGGGGCCACAGCGGGCCCAGGGCCTGGGTGCCCCACCCGGTGAACCAGGTGGGGCCAATGCAGAAAGCCCCGGTGGTACCCCTGCACTGACATGTGGTGCGTGATCAGGTAGTACGCCTCGAAGGGATCATGCATGGTGAGAGCCAGCTGGACATCCACACGGGACCACACCCGCAACAGGGCCGACATCTCCGCCGCGAAAGGCTCCGGCACACAGCAGGCAGCAGAAGGGGGCCGAGGAAGATGTCCCAGCTCCAGCAGCTGATGGTACAATGCCCCATGGGTGCGCTGGTACCCACGTGCCCCGTGAACACAGGAAAAGTAGGACACGGCCAAGGCAGGGCCACCCTGAGCAAGGCACTCCGTGTAGGCACCCAGGCCGCACACCACCAGCGTGGACACGGTCTCTGACCTGGTTCAGGGCACATGAGAGCACCTCTTGTCCGGGATGCACCCCTCAGGGAAATGAACAAGCCCCAGGGCCTCCGTATGCAGCCGGCAATCATGAGTGCTCGCCTCATAGCCCAAGTAACGGAGTCCAGAGCTCAGGCTCTCAAAGGCACCCGCACAGCTGCCCGGGGTGCCCTGGAGCAGCTGCACGGCCGGGGTATGCCACAGGTCGCAAAGAGACATGGTCTCGTGGAAGGCCCACATATGGGGGGCCCCTTGGGGGCTGGGGAGCGGGAGCCTGGTGGAAAGGCAGCCAGCCATGGTCCAGCACAACAGGGAGAATAACACAGAGCCCTGGGGGCACACACACCCTCCAGGGCTGGGAGGGGCTCCGAGGGGCCCCGAGTACAGGGAATGCAGCCACAAACTGCAACATTGTAGCACAACAGAGCGAGGCGTGGGGTGCAGAACCGGCACAGCTGCACAACACAACAGCAAGCTGGCTGTCCGGCTAATCACACCTTCAAGGCCATCCTGTAGCAAACAGCATGTGGAGGGGGACCAGGGTGGTGGTGGAGAAGGCTGATGGAATGCAGCTGTCCTGGGAGCATGCAGACCCACGTGTCCATGCAGGGGTGAGGCCAGGGGCCCCACCTGGTGCTGGGCCCAATTGCACAGCCGCATACCTAGCCCCCCCCTGGGGGGGACCATGCCCGCCCAGAGGCCCACCCCCCGGACAGGCCCGCCAGCATAGGCCCAGTATAAGTGTTCCTGCCCCCCCCTTGGGCCCTACCATCATGGAGCGTGACAGAGCAGCTGCCTATTGAATGTTCCTCGCGCTCGCAGATGAGTGGTTCTGTGACCACACCGAGCAGCTGCGCCTCCAGACCATGGAGGTGCACCTGGCCACCTGGTTGCAGTTTGCCCTGGCCCAGATGGCCGCCAGGGGCCTCCGGGCCCACCACAGCCACAGGCGAGCCCATGCGCAGCTCAGGGCGCAGTGCATCGCCTGGGGGGAGTGGCAGACTGCCATCCGGAATCTGACCCGGCCCACAGTGCTCCGCCGGGCTGCGAGGCACCTCCTCTGGACAAGGGAGACCATGCACCGGTCTGGCCTGCTTGCTATGTCCATAGCCATAAGTCTATGGGTCGCTGAGAGCCCACAGGCATGGTGGGCCAGGGCCCTAGCCCACTGGGAAGAGCCCGAGTAGAGGGCCCACTTTAGGATGAGCAGGGGCACTCTGATCTGCCTAGCAGATCTCCTCACGTCCTGGCTGGAGCGGCAGCACACCTCCATGTGGGACCCCATCCCCATGGTCCAGCAGGTGGCCATTGGGGTCTGGGCCCTCGCAACGCCCGACTCGTGTCGGCCCGTGTCCCAGAACTTCGGGGTGGGGCTCAGCAGTCGCCTGCATCCTGCGGGATGTGTGCAAGGCCGTGGAGGGCGTGCTCTTGGACCGAACAATCCAGCTCGTGGACCAGGGTGCCGTGATGGCAGGCTTCATGGCCGTAGGCTTCCCCAACTGCATTGGAGCCGTGGACGGCACCCACATCGAGATACTCCGCCCAGCCACCGGGGAGGCCCTGGAGTATGTGAACTGGCATGGTTACTACTCCCTGCACCTGCAGGGGGTGGTGGACCACCGTGGCCGGTTCATAGACATCTACATGGGCAACTCTGGCTGCAGTCACGACACCAGGATCATGACCATCTCCCCCTTCTATGCCCGTATGTTCCGGGGGGACTTCGCAGACATGGGCATGAGGTGGATCGAGGGGGTCCCGATGCCCCCCTGTATCCTGGGGGACCCTGCCTACCCCCTCACCTGGTGGCTGATGAAGGTCTTCCCTGTGCCGAGGACCCTCGCGGAGGTATTATACAATACCCACCTGTGTTCCAGCCGGACAGTGGTGGGGCGTGCCTTTGGGGCCCTCAAGCAGCCCTGGAGAAATGTTGCAGGATGCCTGGATTGCACCGTCTCGACCTCGGCCCTGGTGATAGGTGCCTGCTGCGTGCTCCACAATGTCTGCCAAACCGAGGGGGCAGCCCTGGAGAACCCCGAGCCCCACTGCCCCCCCCGGTCTCGTGCCCCTGTACGTGAATGCATAAAACCCCAGGGAGTACCATTACACCAAACGGATCCGGAATGCCCTGGCGAGCCATATCGCCTGGGGGGGCCAGTTGTGAGGGTTCCCCCCGGGGGGCCCCACCTCCGGTTCCTTGGGCATGCCCCTGCACAGGTGGGCCCCCAGCCCACTCCCCCACAAACTGGAGTGTGAGCAACACTACCAACAGCAACCTTAATTCCCCACACAGTGCCCACAATCACCTGGTCCCACCCCCCCCATCACCCTGTTCCCTTCAGAGACCCCCCATCATGTTGCCCTCCCCCTCCCCCCCTTCCCACCATCCCCCTTCGCTTCCTAGGCCAGCCCCGTGAGCGCCCACTGGGGCCCATGGAGCTCTGCGAGCTCTCCTCCCCCCCGCTGTCTGTGTCCCCTGCAGTGTCCTGGGCTGGCTCCTGGTCTGGCAGGGGGGCAGGTGGTGGGGTGGAGAGGGTGCCATCCCCTGTGGGGGCTGCACCCTCCGGAGCTCAGGGGGCACCGGGAGGCGCATGCGGGGGTCCTGAGGGCGTGGGGGCAGCGGGGGCACCTGGGTGGGGGCCGGGGGTGCAGAGGGTCCCGGCATTTGCACCTGGGCAGGCAGGGTGCCCGGGGGTGCGCCTGCCAGCACATAGGCACACATCGTGCCGGCGTGCAGGAGTAGGGAGGTTCCAATGTTGTGGGAGCAGTCCATTTTGGCCGAGTGCTCCCGCACCATGGCTTGGATGTCCTGCCTGAGGCCCCCAAGCAGCTCCTCCTGCCTGCTGTGCTCCCTGTGCTCCCGGCGCCGCTCCAGGTGCACCTCGGCCTGGAGCCTCTTGTCCCTCTCCTTTGCCCGCTCCAGGGACCGCTCGATGGCCCCCTCCATGCGGCCTACAGCCTCAATCATCCACTCCCCCTGTTCCTCCGCTTTCTGCATGATGTCCTGTGCCTGTTCCTCCCTCCGCCTGTGGACCCATGCCCGGTACTCCCACATGCGCTGCACTGGGGCCACAGGCCGTGGGGATGCCGGGTGCCAGGGTTGCCCTATGGGAATGAGAAGGTGGGTCCGTGCCTGCCCCTGCCCACTGCCCAGGTTGGGGCACGGGCCCCTAGGGCTCATGGGCACCTCTCCCTCCACCCTGGGGTGCACGCCCTCCCTCCCTCCCTCCCACCCCGGCTGCCTCACCTGGATCCTGCACCTGCTGGCTGGGTTCCTCGGCAGCTGGCTGCTCCATCTCCTGGGTCCGTTCCGGGGTGTTCCGTGTCCTGAGGGACACTTTCCACAACAACACATAGCAGAGAACATCCATGATAAATTATTAGAACTGACAAAGCAGTGGTTTGAGCTGCTTGGTCTGTCTGTTTGCTTCACAGGTGTAGACAATGGTGCAAATATCATGAAAGGAATTTCTGATGCTGGCTTTTAAAGCGTTTCTTGCATGGCTCAGTCCCTGCATCTTGTCACAAAGAAATTACTAGAAAGTGAGCCTTTTGTAGTACAGACAGTAGAAAGAACCAAGAGGTTAGTAGCACACTTTTGGAGATCAGCAGCATCTCTCCGTGTGCTCAGGAAGATACAGAAAGATAGAAAACTTCCACTACAGTATTTTCCTATCGATGTCTGCACCCGTTTGAACTCAACATATAATATGCTCAGGAGATTGAACACACAAAGGCTTGCAGTGGATACATTCTTTGTTGTTGCATCCAAAACAGTCAAAGATGCTTCAGAAATGCAGGGTATTTTCAGACGTTACGAGATCACAGTGAACCACGGTCAATACCCACATGGGACCAAAGCACCCCGAACGTCTGCCACCAGATGTTCACAATGGTCGATTCCCACATGGGGTCAATTTCAACCACACTTCCGGGGCTCCCTGCCGGACAATCACCGCAAGCGTGGTCAAAGAGATTCCTGGAAGGAACCAGCAAAAAGTAAGTTCTGGCCGGCAACCACAGCCCGGAATCCCTGGTGGGATTCCAGGCCATGGTCAAATTGGGAGGGTGCTGCGGCCGCATTGGCTGCAGTGCCTGCCCATCTCCCCAGAGGGTGGGCAGCAGGGGAGCATGGGGGGTTGGGTCCATGCAGCCGCACATTGCACCGCATGGCTCCACCCCTCCCCGATTCCCCGCCAGGATCAGCTGGCACATCTGTTGGACGTGCAGGAGTGATCCCGATGGGGAATCATTTGGGTGATTCCGGGACGGGGCGAATGCCGCCCCGTCTCATTTGAAATCACCCGCAGTTAACAGTTGCACAGTGGGATGTTATAAAAACACTGCTAGTTCTGCTGGAGCCCTTTCTAACCATTACTGAGTTTGTCAGTAAGGCAGATGCCTCACTCAGCCAAAGCTTGGCAGTGCTCGTCTTATTAAAAAGTCAAGTAGAGGATATTGCAGACAAATTCACTCTGAAGGAGGATGGACAGACTGCTGCTGCTATGGCTCATACCTTGCTATGCTTGATTTGCGAGAGCCATCAGTTTCAGATGATTAGTGTTTGATCACTGTACTGGAGGGCAACACCTCTGGAACCATGATTCAAGAAGGTAAAAAAGGTCTTGGGTGGGGATGCATCAGCACAAGATCCACGGCGTGAAATTACATCGATGCTTGTGTGCAGGAATCCAGGAAACACAGATGTTGATATGGAAGAAGATAATACTGAGAGCAGCGCAGAAGACAACCCACAAGAGCATGCTTCTTCTGTTTGACCTAATTTTTTGAAATATGGCCTCCTTGCAGTGGATTGTTCACTGTGTAGGCAAAGAAGAACTGATCCTCTGCACCGACCCACGACGCTAGCAGCATCAGAAGATATGTACGACCAGTACCTGATATCTGCAGGGGTGGTTGGCATGAGTACTGAGCCACTCATTTTTTGGAATGAAAAAAAAGACACTTGGCCGGCACTGTATAATCTTGAACTATCCCATGTTGGATGTCCCCCTAGTAGTGTGCCATCTGAACGTCTATTCAGCTGTGCTGGTGCTATTGTGGGTAATAAAAGAACCAGCCTATCAAGTGCAAATCTTGAGCGACTGGCATTGATACATATGAACAGGGTCAACCTTCCATAAATTACAAAGGACTTTGTTAAAGCCACTGATGAGGAAATTTTGCAACTAACTAAAGAGGCATTGGTACTACAATGTTAGGGCTGTGATCTGGAAGATGACATATGAGAGGGCGTACAGGAGCATTGAGAAGGTAAGCACTCACTATGCCAGTGCTGCCACTGCGTGTGTGCATATACATAGAATAGAAGGTATATTGCTTAGGGAGGTGGCTGGAAACACGGCAGTGCTATCCTCTTCTAGTCATCATTAACAGTTGTCATTTGTGGTTTTCTTTTCCAACACCCAGATGTTCAGACCACTGACTTGGAGGAAGAAGTTCTTCTCGCACCTGCACACACTGACACAACCCAAGTCCAAGGCTTCGATCAAGGCCTCAGTGGAAAGGCCAAGCTTAGAGGATTGAGTGGGTGGTGCTGCACTGTGCTTGGAACTCTGACCGTCTCAGATTATGAGGATCCTCAGCTTTAGGAAGAGGAGGCGCTGGCATTCAGGGGCAGACAGAGCTGCCTCCTGTGAAGTGAAGTCATCATGGAAAGCTAAGTGTTATTGGTTCAAAAGTGAATACAACTGGAAATGTGATATGTGAGCGAGCGTGTGCGTGTGTGGGGGTATGTTGTGTAAGGTGTGTCTGCATCAATGATCACACGTGCTGGTGTGTATGAGTGCTGTGCACTGTCTGTGTGGCTTTAGAGGCATGCAGGAGATGCAATTCTCATGGGTGACAATAAACAATCACATTCATGATGAAAGTGAGGGGGTTGGGGATGAGGACGGATGCTTTTAGAGCAATGAGCTGTGACCTACCCACACACAGTTATGCCACTCATTTCGTGCCGCCCACGTTTATAGTCCTCCAGGCTGCCCCAATGTTGGGACAATGCCCCATAACATTGGGGCAACCCGCAGGAATACTGCTATGTCAAGTGGATCTGCACTGCCCTGGCGAGGCATATGGACAGTGATCCCGGGGCCTGCGTGTGCTGGGCCGGCCCCGGATTGCCCCTTGGGCTGCCACAGGACACCTCCGGTCCCCGGGTCCCCACCCCATCCTCACAGGTGGGTCACAGCACTAGTCATCCCGGAACCTGAGCCCACCCACAGCTGGGGTGTGTGTGTCTCCCCTTTCCACTGCCAGCTGTCGGTAACCTTGTTCTCCGCATGCTTCAGGGCCCTGTCCGTGGCTGCCTCCATGTGGTCGATGGCAGCTATCATCCGCTCCCCCTGCTCCATACTGGTCCGGACTATTTCCTCTGCCAGATCCACACTCCGGCACCGTACCCATGCCCTGTGCTCCCACTGCCACTGTGCCAGGGGCATGGGCTCGGCTGGTGGGGGCATTGCCTGTTGCCCTTGTGGGGGACCGATTGGTGATGGTTACTCGGGCTCGGTCACATGCCACCTGTCCTGGAGCTGTGCTGGGGGTGGCTGTGGTCCCGCCCCAGGCATGTGGCCAGGCATGGTACTCCCCCTGGGGGCCCTCCTGTGCCCTGCCAATTCCCTCATTCCACCCAGAGCCACGGGGCATGCCGTACAAGGGAGTGGGGGTTTCAGTGCCTCACCCAGCCATCCCTGCCCTCGGTGCATCGCCATTTGGTTACCCCCCCCCCTTGCCCTGGTTGCTCACCTTGCTGCACCTGCTGCTGGTGCTGCAACTGTTCCCCACATTCCCACTCACCTGGATGACCCACATGCCGGGCCGGTTGTGCACCTGTTGGGGAACGGAGGGTGTGCGTGCATTACCCTTGCACGGTCCAGGTCCCCATTCCACCATTGCCCATGCTCGCTGGTACCGGGAGCTGGTACCCCCCGATCAGCTGTGCCTGACCCCCCTGTTGTGTTCCCGGGCAGGCCCCCTGCACCTCAACCCCCTTCCCATGTTCCCTAGTTCCAGGGGGCTGTGGGGATGGGCCCACAACCTGTGTGGGCCCCCAAGCCCTGGGTGCGCCCCCTATGGCCCATGTGCCCCCCCAGCCGCATGCATACTCTCTATGTTTATGTTGGAGTACTCTGGGCTGGATCCTCCATGGGGCTATGCTTCGCCTGGGTCCACTGGCTGAGGTTGACCAGTGTGCTGGCCTTGGATCTGCCTGAGTCTGACTGTGACCATAGGCTTCCTGTGCTGCTGTGTGAGGGCTGTCTCTTATACACATCTAGATGTGTATAAGAGACAGGGCTAGGGGTGGGGGTACATTGGCCCGTTCTTTGGCCTGGACCATGGCACTCACCACGAGCCATGGGGCGACTATGGAGCCCTTCATGTGCAGGACGCAGTCCAGGGCATCATAGTAGGGGTTGGTCCATGCTCTATGTCCAGACCGCCTCTTGTTGTCCTTGATGACCTTGTACCCTCTCTTGAGGTCTTTGGCCTTGGAGTAGCATTGGGCCACGGTCCTGTGGTGCCCCGCAGCCTCCATGTCCCCATGTTCTCCATGAACACATGCTCATTCCTCTGGTTCACGGAGAGCTCAAACTGGTGTTCCAGGGACCCCAAGATCCTTATGAAGTCTTGGGTCTCCTTGTGTACCCATTGCACCACTCACTGGTACTGGCATCTCCCACATGTGCCCTCCTCCTGTGGTTCTTCCGCTGCATCCTCCACCTCCTCCGCTTCACCTCCGCCAGTCTCCTCCAGGGGCTCTGGCTTCTGGGCCCATTTCTGGGTCTGTGGATCATAGATGGCAGATTAGTGTCCTCGGTCCTTCCAAACCGTGCCCTGCCCCCTGCTCCCCTCTTGCCAGGCACCCCCTCTTCGTGCCCCTCTGCTGCTGTGTGGCCCCCCTCGCTCTCCTTACCCATTTCTGGTGTGCCTCCGTGCCCTGGCTGGTTGTCCCCTCAGGAGCAGGCAGCTCTGGCTGCTGTTACTGCTTCTCCGCCACCTCCTCCCCGCTCCTACTCCTCCACCCTCCTACTCCTCCCCCTGCCTCACTCGCCCTCCACTCTCCTCTCCCTTCCATCTTGCTCTATCCTGCCATGTTCCCCTGCCCTTTAAATCTCCCTCCCTGTGTGTTGCTCGTTGCCTGGCAGCAAAATTGCATGCTCTCATCATGACTGGGATCATTTGTTATGATTCCTCCTGGTGGTTGGTCTTCAGTCATTATGTTTGGTGGTTTCCTGGTGGGAATTGTTTTCACCACGCTTCCAAAGTTGGTCCTGTCCTGACCTCCAGAACCTTGTTTGGCTTTGACCCGTATGGGTGATTGACCGTGGTGAACATTTGGATGCTGCTGATCAGACGTTCATGGCACTTTGGCCATGCCATGGGATTGTCCGTGGTTCACTGTGGTTGACCGTGGTATCGTTATGTCTGAAATTACTAGGGATGTGTGAACAGGTTGTGGTTCGGGTTCAGCTGTTCAGTTCGGTGTGTGCGTTCGGTTTGGTCGTTCGGTTCGGTCATCAGGTTCGAGTTCAGCCATTTGGTTCGGTCATGTTCAGTTCGGTGTTCATAAAAGTATCGTGAGAGCGTGATCACACCAGAAACAGGAAATTCGAGTGCGTGCGGAGATGTGTGGCGAGTGAGTGTGTGTTTGACTGGGTGGCTGTTCGGTTTGAGTGTTTTGGCTGTGTTTGGGTATGCTGCTGTTCTTGTTGTGGTTGGTAAGTGTTGGTGTGTGTTGTCGGTGACTGACTGTGTGCTTCGGTTTGTGTGTGCTTCAAAAAAAAATGAAGAAGGCTGCAGTGTTGCTTCTCCGGCTTGGCACAAGCTTTGTGGTCGATAAGAAGAAGGAGGAGGAGGAGGAGGAGGTACAGGTTGCTGGCACTGCCCCTACTACACCTCCAGTGGTGGTGCCTGACTCTTCGGAGGAGGAGCAAATTGAGCAAGCAGTGGTCTCAGGAGGTGCTGGCAGGATTGCAAGCTTTTTTTTAACTTCCCTACACACACCCAAATAAGGGCAGGATTTGAACGTGCTAGTCAGGGGATTTCTAGTTGCAATCCCCTAGCACCCCAGGGAGGGCTAGCATCCCCTAGCACTCTCTGTATGCCAGACAGAGAGAGAGATGGTACTGTAGTGGGGGCTCTGGCATGAGCAGCACCCCCAACCAAACACTTGCCAGGCTAGCAAGGGTCTCCACTCTCCAGTTGCCATCTCATGCCCTAGGCAAACCCAAATAATAGCAGGATTTGAACGTGCCAGCCAGGGGCTTCCTAGTTGCAATCTGTAGCATCCTCTAGCACCCCAGGGAGGACTAGAATCCCCTAGCACTCTCTGTATGCCACACAGAGAGAGGGAGGGTACTGTAGTGGGGGGGGCCTCTGGCACAAGCAGCACCCCCACCCAAACACGTGCCAGCCTAGCAAGGGTCTCCACTCTCCAGTTGCCATCCCATGCTCTATGCACCCCCAATTAAGGGCAGGTTTTGAACGTGCCAGCCAGGGGCTTTCTAGTTGCAATCCCTAGCATCCCCTAGCACCTCAGGGAGGATAGGATTTGCACGTGCTTTCTAGTTGCAATCCCTAGCACCCCAAGGAGGGAGGACTAGAGGCATCATCATCATAAATGCATGATATTACTTTGGTGTCCTTAATGTGTTCCCATTTCAGAGAGGAATCGGATGCCGGCCTCAGCACTGGTGCCAGGCCAAGGAGGACCAGGACCCCAAGGCAGAGGTTGCTGCCATGGCCAGTGACACCCCCAGACATTGGGTTCCGGCAGTCAGATGTCTGGATGTTTTACGACAAGGGCAATGGAATCGCCACATGCAATGTATGGCACGGGCACTGGAACAATAGGGAATGACTTGTCCTATGACCTGAGCTGTTAGGAATGGAAGTCCCCTGCAGAGAGAGATTGGCCACCCAGTCCACCCACTTGTGGAGAAAGAATGCAGGCAGGGATTGACAGATTATTGGTCTGACACAGTATTGCACTTCTTATATTCCTATCTTTTTATGCTCTTTTTAGATCTGCCACAAAATATTCCAGCACCAAAGGGAGGGGACCACATCTGGGCTCATCACCCACATCGAGTGGAGGAATGGCCTGAAAGTGAGGCAGCAGCCGGAGGACTATGATGTGGCTGTGGAGCCCCAGCGCCAGAAGAAGGGGGAAAGGCAACCCAAAAACAAAGGCATGTACACCCTCCCCCCCTCCATCTCAGATGTGGAGCCCCAGTGCCAGGAGCAGTCTGCGGTGGCAAGGGCATTTTGTAGCCAGGTGACGGGGACAAGTCATCACTTTGTTGCCGGCCTCCAGGTAATTGAAAACCAACTGGTGGAACAGTTCCAGATGGTCGAGTTGAGGGAGAAGTACGTCTCCAAGAACGTCTCCATCAAGAGGGCCAACCTGGAGCTCTTCCGCCAGTTGTTCTGCAACTGGCGGGTGGTCGTGGCCATTGAATATGCTGTCAAATACGGCTATGAAATGCCGGCAGGTGCAGCCCCTGCCCCTAGGTCCCCTGCACCACTCATGCCTTTCCCCCAAGTTCCGGGGGGCAGACCAAAAGACTAATTAGTTTGTTAGTGCATAAGTTTCCTTTCTATTTAAAAATGTTTGGTTTGTTTTTTATAATATTGTTGTTCTTGTTGTTTTTGTTGTTTAGTTAATAAAAGTTATATTTGGGTTTATTGTTACAAGCTTTGTTTGAACTTTCCTATCTTTTATCCCTCTGTGTGGAAGTTCAGGCTGGCAGGTGGCAGAATTTCATAAAGCTTGTTGATTCCTACCAGCAGAACATGCCACCCCATGTAGCCCGTACCTTAGGGACAGCAGACCCTACCACCCCCAGGCTACGGGCACAGTAAAGACAGTAACTGACCCACCCACTCTGACTCACTACCACCTCTTCCAAACCGATTCACAGCTGGCTGCCATATAAGCAGCCAGCGCATACGCAATAGTACACACTGCTTTTTAGTACTGTGCGCCTTTCTGCACGGACACGGCAGCAAGAAGTGTATCAGGCAGTGGGAGCAGCTCAACGGCATTGCTGGGAGTTGCATCACGCACCTGGAGGAAGAACTGGCTGAATTTTTCTTCCCCGCAGTATGTGATTGTAAAGTTCATCACAGTACCAGACACTGGATCTCCAAGAGAAAATCTTCCTCATCAAGATGGCTTGGGAGCCCCGGGAAGAGTTCTCTTTTCTTTGTGAAAGGCAGGGCGCCTGTAGAACTCCTCCTGTTCTTTAGTCCATTTGGGCAATGTTCAGCTGCTGTACAGCATTACTGCCCACATACATCGCCTGAGATGATTATCTTGGGGGAGGAAGGGGCTTTGTTAGGGTTTATAGTGGAGAGGGATGCATGGAACCAGACACGCCTCACAGAGAAGCAAGTAGGGTCTGTATTTCTGACAAGGCAGTGACTGCTATGTGGCCCCATCTAATACCCCCTTTGACTAACAAAATGAACTCCACAAAAATAGGAAAAAGCAAGTAGTTGCAGTTATTGTATTAGTTTAAATTGTATTTTCTGAGGAAAAATAATGGCTACCATCAGAATCTGTCTGGGACCTTGAAACATATCCTTCAAGCCTACAAAACAAACCAGCTCTTTCCAGCAATGCTAAAGCTTTTTAGTGTAGTTTATCCATTACTGTTGTACAGTCAGACTGTTTCTTGGTGGACACTGTTTCTTACTCTGTATAAACTCTGTGCTTTCTCCAGCAAGTACACCCCACACATCTCTCATGCTGTAAACCCTCCTAGTCATGATATGAACTGACAATGCAGCAGAACTTGCTTATCTGGCGTACTAGTTTTGACCTGAAAATAACCTCCCCATAATTGGGAAGATGCTTCTTTTGAACTGCAGACTCCACAGCGGCGGCAGGGGGGCCAGGGTTCCGGGGCCGGGGGCCAGGCCGGTGTCCCGCCTCGGCCGGCTCCTAGAAGCAGACTTAGAACTGGTGCGGACCAGGGGAATCCAACTGTTTAATTAAACAATTAAACAATAAAAACAAAGCATCACAAAGGCCCGCGGTGGGTGTTGACGCAATGTGATTTCTGTCCAGTGCTCTGAATGTCAAAGTGAAGAAATTCAGTGAAGCACGGATAAACAGTGGGAGTAACTATGACTCTAGTAACTATGACTCTCTTAAGCGATTGGTGAGATTAAGGAATAGTTACTGGGTGATACAGGTGACCACAACCCTGATGGTGGGTAATGGGGCTAGAGTGGCAGCTTCTAGATACAGCGAATAGAAAGATGGATAGACAGTGGATAGAAAGATGGCTCTCTGTGTGAGGAATGATGGTGTGTCCTGGGGCTAGAGTGGCAGCTTATGGATCTTGGTCACAGCCCTCCCTGCAAGAAACTTAACCCCAGGACCCTGACGGTGGGTCCAAGGGCTGGAGTGGCTGCTTCTTGATGCTTTGGAATGAAATTGGAATGTGCGTGGAATGATGGCCACAGACTGATGACGGTAGGTCCTGGGGCTAAAGTGGCAGTTTCAGGTTCTTGGCCACAGCCCTACCTGCTAGTAACTTGGCCCCAGGACCCTGATGGCGAGTCCAAGGACTGGAGTGGCTGCTTCTTGATGCTTTGGAACGATATCAGAATGTGTGAGGAATGATGGCCCCAGACCCATGATGGTGGGTCCTGGGGCTAGAGTGGCAGCTTCTGGATCTTGGTCACAGACCTCCCTGCCAGTTACATGGCCCCAGGACCCTGATGGTGGATCCAAGGGCTGGAGTGGCTGCTTTGTGATGCTTTGGAACGACATCGGAATGTGCGAGCATTGATGGCCCCAGACCCATGACGGTGGGTCCTGGGGCTAGAGTGGCAGCTTCTGGATCTTGGACACAGCCCTCCCTGCAAGTAACTTGGCCCCAGGACCCTGACTTGGCCCCAGGAACCTGATGACTCTCTGTGCGATGATCTCCATGAGAAAATCTTCCACAGCAAGATGCATTGCTCCTTATTTAAACCTCATTTGAACGAGTGTCAGTGGGTCCTAAGAAATAGCCAAGCCCCATTCTGTCAGAGCTGGCTGAGTTTTACTTACTTGGAAAGACCCCAAGCAATTTCCAGAAGAAAATCTTCCACAGTGTGTTGATATTGGCCCTCCCTGACAGTAACATAGGCCCCAGTGTTGGGAGGAGCAGCAGACATTGGATTGCTCAGGCACGGAGAGCAGAGGCAGCATTGGCAGCAGCAGCAGACATTGGATTGCTCAGGCACAGAACCCATGGCACAGATAGAAGAGGCAGTGCTGTAAGCAGCAGCAGAGATTGGATTGCCCAGGCACAGAGAGCAGAGGCAGCGTTGGAAGCAGCAGCAGACATTGGATTGCTCTGGCACAGAGAGAAGAGGAAGCATTGGAAGCAGCAGCAGACATTGGATTGCTCTGGCACAGAGAGCAGAGGAAGCATTGGAAGCAGCAGCAGACATTGGATTGCTCAGGCATAGAACCCATGGCACAGAGAGCAGAGGCAGCGTTGGAAGCAGAAGCAGAAGCAGAAGCAGAGATTGGATTTCCTGGGCATGGAGAGCAAAGGCAGCATTGGGAGCAGCAGCAGACATTGAATTGCTCAGGCACAGAACCCATGGCACAGAGAGCAGAGGCAGCGTTGGAAGCAGCAGCAGACATTGGCTTGATCAGGCACAGAGAGCAGAGGCAGCATTGGGAGCAGCATCAGAGATTGGATTGCCAGTGCACCGAACCCATGGCACAGACAGCAGAGGCAGCATTGGCAGTAGAAGCAGCAGACCTTTGATTGACTGGGCAAATAACCCGTGGAACAGCAGAGACAGCAGCAGCAGGATTTGCCTGTAAACAGCACCCCTGGAGCCAGGATGGTTGGATTTTCAAGGGAATAGCTCCCATACTGCATCAGGTATCAGCAGCAGGACTGCGTGGACATATTTGGATTGGCCAGTGCAGAGCACCCATGGACCAGCAGACAGCAGCAGCGAGATAACCAGACCAGTGGTGCACATCACCCAGAGTTGCCAGGGTAGGCAGACAGGCAGCATGGCATGAGCAGAAGGCAGGCAGACTGAGGGAGGCT
This sequence comes from Sphenodon punctatus, assembly GCA_003113815.1. Classification (NCBI taxonomy): domain Eukaryota; kingdom Metazoa; phylum Chordata; class Lepidosauria; order Sphenodontia; family Sphenodontidae; genus Sphenodon; species Sphenodon punctatus. The sequence continues at coordinate 238,216 of QEPC01015242.1, forward strand.
TTGATCTAGACCACCTGGGCAGGCAGGCGGGTGGGTGGGCAGGCAGCGTGGCATGAGGAGAAGGCAGGCAGACTAAGGCAGGGTTCAAGCTTTGCAACCTGGTCAGGTGGGCAGGCAGACAGGCAGCATGGTATGAGAGGCAGTAGGGAAGGCAGGCTGGGACCTTGGCACCAAGTTGGCAGGGCACTCAGATAGGCTGGCTAAGACTGTCCAACATGCACAAGAGAGAGCCAGTCAGATAGGCGGACTGAGATTGTCTAGCCACTAACCAGAGGAAAACTTGCAGGCTTACAGTTTCTCAATGCCACACTGCAGCATGCAGTCAGTCAGTTAGATAGGTCGGCCGAGAGATAGAGAGGGAGAGAGGGAGGGGGGGAAGATAGGGTGCCACTGAAGCAGTGGAAGGGAAGGACAGCACTTCAGCTCAGCAGCAGCAACCCTTATTGATGAGGAGCCCCTTCCCAATACTGGCCCTGGCATGGGATGGCGCGTGCCACTGCACCATCACTCCTTGTCCAGGGGCAGCTCAGGGAATCCCAGCAGTGGATGGTTCACCTTTAGGAATAACAACTGCTCCACCAACTTGGCCCCCAGTCTCAGGCGGTGTGGGGAGCAAATGTCCCCCACAACAGAGAACACCCGCTCACTGGGGACACTGGTTGGTGGGCATGACATTAATCCCCTGGCCACTTTGGATAGGGCCAGAAACACATTGGTCTTGCAGGCCCAGTAGGCCAAGGGATCGCTGCTGGGATCAATGCAAGGCTCCTCGTCCAGGTAGGTATCAACTGCTGCTGAGGCGCCATCATAGTCCCTCTCATAGCTGTCCCTGGGCACCACCACCCCCACTGCCCTCAGCTATGCTGTCAGTCCATGCCCTTTTGTTGGCTGTGCAGAGGAGGAGCTGCTGGCAGAAGGGGTGCTGCTGCTACTGATCACACTGGGGGCAGGGATAGAGCCCGCTGGCTGAGAGGGGCAGCTGCTCCCACTCCCATTAACCCCTGAGGCTTCCTGCTGCTGCTTCTGCCATGCACTCTCAAGAGCCCACTCTGCCTTCTGGACCCTCCCCACCATTTCATCATTCCAGAGGCCATAGAGGGATGACTTGCGTGTCACGCTGCCCTTGACCTTGGGGTCCAGCATTGTTCCCAAAACATATTCCCCCTGCTGCAGAAGCTTGTCAAACCTTGCCGTCAGGCCTGCCTTTAGCTTCTGCGCAAACCAAACCACCTCAGCCCCCAGCTTCTTGCCCCTACAGCCACAATCCTGCCCCTGCACCAAGATCTCCTCCAGACTCCCGTGGAGACTCTGGACCAGAGGGGTCACCTGGATTATCATCGCTGTGGATGAGCTGATGATCTCTTTCACCTCATGGAACAGTCTTAGAACTAGGACTGTGTGTCAGGATTTCCCATTCTGGCCCATTGAAGTCTGGAGGTGCCCTGCTGTCTGTGTCCAATTCCAACTGATGCAAAACAACTTTCTGTTCCACAAGCTGCTCAAGCATCAGGAAGGGGGAATTCCACCCCGTGGACACATCCTGTACCAGCATATGCCCTAGGGAGCGTTGCTCAGCCTACTTGGCCCAGAGGATTTCGCTGCTCTTAACACTGCGGTTTGTCAGGGCTGAGCCTTGAACCCATGGCCTCAGAAGTTGTTTGAAGGTGTTTTGCCCCTTGTGCCACAGGTGGAAGACTGTAGGGAATGGCTTTTCCCCTTCCCTCCAACTCTGTGTCCCACCTGCACCTGGGAGGGAGCGTGGACCCACCTGTCACAGTCTGACTGGCCCTTTGTGGTATTTAGGGCTGCTGAGAGCTGTGGTGGGTGTGGAGCTTTGAGTCATTCCTCTCTGACTCTTGCTTGGCCTGCTTCCCTGTTACTTCTGCTTGTGTTTTCTCTACTTGTGTCTCTGTGTATGTTTTGTGTCTTGGTGTGGGTAAGTCTTAATGTGTTTCCCCTTTGTGAACCCTTCCCCATGTGTGAACATTTGTCCCTTTTGTAGCCTTGATTGTTGGGGGCTTTTCATGCCAAGTCTCCCTCCCTCTCCATCTGTCTGCGCTGAGCGTGTGGTTTGTTACCTATTCACCCCTTGTCCTGTCTCTATGCTGGCCTGTCTCTCTCATTTTCTACACCCCCCTCTAGTGGGTCCTGTTCCTTCTGTCTTGTTCAGCCTGTCTTGGGGCTGTTAGGGTTCTCCTGTCTCTCTTCTTAGCTTTCCTTGACCCTTGAATCCACAAGAGCCCTCCCCGCTTCCTTGTCTCTGTGCTTTGGGTCCTAGGAGCTTAGCTCCCAGCCTGGCTTCCCCCCCGCCTCTGGCTCCCTGTTGCCTCGCCTCTGGCTTCCCCCCTGGCTCTGGCTCCCTGTTGCCTTGCCCCTGGCTTTCTTGTTCCCTTGCCTCTGGATTCCCTACTTCAGGTTTTCTTGCCCCCCGCCCTTGCCTTGGGTTCCCCATTTCTTGCCCTGGGCCCCTGTTCTGGGTCCCCTATCATTCCCTAATTCCTTCCCTTGAACCCCCTGTTGTTCTCTTCCCCCTACCTAGAGTTTCCTGGTGATCCCTCTGCTCTGGTTCCCAGTTCCCTGCCTTTGGCTTCTTGTTTCCTGGCTCTGGTTTCCACCTCCCTAGCTTCCTATCCCTTGACCTCAATGATGAGCCGTATGCTTTCTTAGGTAAGCTCATCTGGCTCGTATGCTGAGCACTTTGTCTCCTTGGTATCGGAGAGTGGCTGAGAGGTCCCTGTGTTACCCCTTTGCCTCCTCTCCTGTCCCTTTTCCCACCTACCTCTCCTTCCTTCATTCCCCCCCACTCCCCAGGCTCTGACCCCTGAGCCGTGACAGTCCCTCGTTCCCCCCTCTTGCCACTTCCCTGGCTTCCTTGTTCCTTAGGCTCCAGCTGCCGGAGCTGGTCCATACTGAGGGACCTTAATGTAAATTGTTGTGCCCTCTGTTCCCTTTGTCCTTGCCCTCCTACCTTCCTTCCCTCCCTCCCCTAGGCTCCGACCCCGGGGCCATGACAGTAAGCTCCGCCGACAACTCACACCCCTCATCCTTGCCACTGCTTGGTGGGCCCTGGTGTTGATTTCCCACATCATGATGCCAGCCACCCCCGCTGGCAATCCTCCACGGACAACTTCAGTCAATCAAGAACCTTCTGTGCTGGTATGGCTTGATTTCCATAGAATAAATGCCATCCTGGAAGGAGAACCTGAAGAAATGGAACTTACCCCTGCCATGTGGGCAAACAATGCACAGGTGAATGACTTTTTGGCACAGGCAGCAGCCAAACCAACCAAGCCCTCGGTCGAGGAATCAACCCCGGTCCCCCGGTCCCTGAGTCCATGGACTTCCCTGACTCAGGTGCCACCACTATCCAGTGCCCACCCAACGTTGGTGATGATGACATCCCTGGGACTCCTCCCTACCACAATGATCACCCTGCCAACATCAGCTCCTGGACTGGGGCCCCCGTGAAGCCTGCTCAGTCATCTAGACTGGCGACACTGGTACCCAGCCCCTGGCCCGTCGGACCGGCAATCCTTTTGTCAGGATGGCTAGCATCCCGGGGCTCCCCAGCATCTTCGCTGATATTTGAAGTGGTGCGAGTCCTAGTCCGTCATCCCAGGACACGGGTCCAAGGAGAGCCTGGCTGGTGTCCCCTACCTGCCCTGATGGGCACACCAGGGTCCAGTAGAGACTCACGATCCCCAAAGTTCGAGGTACGCTGTATACTTGAGAGGGGCACAGTACCACAGCCAGGGACCCGTAGACCTGCAAACCCCAGGAGTGTCCTCTTGCCAGGCACTTCGGAGGCCCAGGGAGATGTCCCCGCCCCACCTTCTTCAGGTTTGGACCTGGTCGGGCAAGACAGACCATAGACACAGCCCTCTCCCATAGACATTAGTGGAATATTGGCCTTGTTGACACCTCTACAGGCGACTGGTACCCCAGGGGAAGAGTCCAACGATCCCCTCCTGGTCCTGGCACTACAATTCCCACTGCTGGAGTTGCCAGGGGATAAGTCAAGCACTCCTGCTACTGATCGCCCTATCATGCCAGTAGGATTCTCCCCACCACCCCTCCTGGACCCGTCTGGATCCCCAGAAAGAGGATGCCCTAGGGGTTTGTGCCCTGCCCCATCTTTCTCAGCAGGATCACCCAGGACTATGGGAGAAACACTGAGGTTGGACTTAATCACTGAAGGCTCACAGGACCTGACTTCTCCTTCCATGACAGTGCAGGCCTGCTCTAGAAAGGCCACATTGCCACTTGACGGGCCTTCTGAACTTGGCATTACCTTCATTGTACCACCCCTGCAAGAATGTGCAGCCACTGAAGAGCAGCATACCATAAAGCAGGTACTATGTCCTACCAATGACTTTGCAACGCTTGCTGCCAACACCCTGCCTAGCCATGTTACAAAGACCTCCACCGGTGAGGAGCCCCGCAGGCCAGAAATCCCTTCCTCCCCTAGTAAGAAGGTTACTAGGACTTCCACCAGAGCACGTTCCTACAGCGGTCCACCACCATCTCCATCATCGAGAACCCCTTTATCACCACTTGTGACCTCTACATGGGACACTATTGGGGTCCAGGGTGCCCCTTGCATGGATAAGGCCCGGTTGGGATCCCAGCTACTGACCCAGGACTACCAACCTTGCATGAGAACCCCAGATTTGGGGGGCCAGCAATATGGACTCCATGTTCCCCCTGGACTCCATGCCTCAGGCACCACACCTAGGGCCCCTCCATCGCTCTTGGGGCCCCCTTCACAGACATGGCATCCAGCAGGACCTTTTTTGTCTCCCAGCTGGCCCACTATGCTGTTCCACCCCTTCCATCTATGGGGTATGGTGGCAAATGCCATAAGGTCTTGCATTCCACTATGTCCTTACCCCCTTCTCTATGTACCCTCCTATGGGCCCTACGTGGGTCCTTGGCTTCCTTCCATCCTGCAGGGAGCTGGGTCCTTCCCCATGTATTCCCCCCATGGTTTTTCTCCTGCGGGAGGACTATTCACATAAAAGGCCTTGAAGGAACCTAGTGCTCCTTCTGGCTGAAGAGTTCCTGAGCCCTTGTGTGTGCTCCTGGGGTTCCAACTGCTTTCCCTCTCTGGGGGTGGGATACTGTCAGGGCTGAGCCTTGAACCCATGGTCTCAGAAATTGTTTGAAGGTGTTTTGCCCCTTGTGCCACAGGTGGGAGACTGCATGGAGTGGCTTTTACCCTTGCCTTGGTATTCATCCCCTTTACTCCAGCTCTGTGTCTCACCTGCACCTGGGAGTGGGCGTGGACCCACCTGCCACAGCCTGATTGGCCCTTTGTGGTATTTAGGGCTGCTGAGCACTGTGGTGGGTGTGGAGCTTTGAGTCATTCCTCTCTGACTTGGCCTGCTTCCCTGTTACGTCTGCTTGTGTCTTGGTGTGGGTAAGTCTTAATGTGTTCCCCTTTGTGTCATTAGCATGTGAGCCCTTCCCCATGTGTGAACACTTGTCCCTTTTGTAACCTTGATTGTTGGGGGCTTTTCCTGCCCAGTTTCCCCCCCTCTCCATCTGTCTGCACTGAGTGTGTGGTTTGTTACCTATTTGCTCCTTGTCCTATCTCTATGCTGGCCTGTCTCTCTCATTTTCTACATCCCCCTCTAGTGGGTCCTGTTCCTTCTGTCTTGTTAAGCCTGTCTTGGGGCTGTTAGGATTCTCCTGTCTCTCTTCTTAGCTTTCCTTGACCCTTGAATCCACAAGAGCCCTGCCTGCTTCCTTCTCTCTGTGCTTTGGGCCCTAGGAGCTTTGCTCCCTGCCTGGCTTTCCCCCCCCTGCCTCTGGCTCCTTGTTGCCTCGCCTCTGGCTTCCTGCCCCCACCTCTGGCTCCCTGTTGCCTCGCCCCTGGCTTCCCCCCTGCCTCTGGCTCCCTGTTGCCTTGCCCCTGGCTTTCTTGTTCCCTTGCCTCTGGATTCCTTACTTCAGGTTTTCTTGCCCCCCCTTGCCTTGGGTTCTCCATTTCTTGCCCTGGACCCCTGTTATGGGTCCCCTATCATTTCCTAATTCCTTGCCTTGAACCCCCTGTTGTTCTCTTCCCCCTCCCTAGAGTTTCCTGGTGATCCCCCTGCTCTGGTTCCCAGTTCCCTGCCTTTGGCTTCTTGTTTCCTGGCTTTGGCTTCCCCCTCCCTAGCTTCCTATCCCTTGACCTCAATGATGAGCCATATACTTTCTTAGGCCAGCTCATCTGGTTCGTAGGCTGAGCACTTCATCTCCTTGGTATCAGAGAGTGGCTGAGAGGTCCCCGTTTTACCCCTTTGACTCCTCTACTGTCCCTTTTCCTGCCTACCTCTCCTTCCTTCAGTCCCCCCCTCCACAGGCTCTGACCTCTGAGACATGACAGTCCCTCGTTCGCCCTCTTGCTAGTTCCTTGGCTTCCTTGTTCCTTAGGCTCTGGCTGCTGGAGCCTGTCCATACTGAGGGACCTTAGCGTAAATCATTGGGCCCTCTGTGCCCTTTGTCCTTGCACTCCTACCTTCCTTCCCTCCCTCCCCTAGGCTCCGACCCCAGAGCCGTGACATGGTTAAAGAACCCTGACAGCTTCCTCCCCTGCTCTATCAGGGAGCTAAGGGAGCCTGCCCCAGTCCCCTTGTCCCCCAAACCCAGAGCATCTGTGACCACCAGGTAGAGGATGTGTGCAGTGTAAGGGATGCTGATAAATTTTGCATCGTGTACAGCCCTCACTATATTCAAAGCATTATCAGTCATCATCCACCCCAGGGTGAACAGTGCACCTGGTGTGACTCACTTTCACTTCTCCTCCACAGCGTTCAGGGCTGCCTCTCTGTTCCTGGCAGTGTGGGGGCAGTCCATGACTTCCACCTGAAGCAGGGCCCACCTATACCCTGCTTCAGGACCCCTCCTGCTTCAGGACCCCACTGTCCAATGCCAACTCTGGGTCCTCCCACCAGTGTGCCGTCACCACCAGGTAAACATGTTGGGCATTCCTGGAGGACCATAAGTTAGTGGTAAAATGGACAGTGGCACCCCCCAGTCCCTACCAGTGCCAGCTACTCCTTCACCCTCTCCTTCAATGCCCTGTACAGGCCTGGCACCACCATATGGTTGAGGGTGGTGTGGCATGGCATCTTAAATTGGGGGGCCAGGAACCCCATCAGCCTCTTAAACCCTGTGTCCATGACAATGGAGAAGAGCTGGCCATCAACAGCGATCATCTCACCCAACAGGCGTGTGCCTTCTTGAAAGTCATGCCATCCTCCAGCTGCTGATGGCCTTGGAAGCTGCCCCCATCCCAAGTTCTCCATTGTGGGCTGCTGCTACTGCTCCTGCTGCTCCCCGCTAGCAGCAATACTGCTCCTGCTGCTAGAGGCAGCTGCTGCAGTGGGATGGTTGCCCGATGGAGGACGAGTGGCTGCTTGGATCGGGAACCTGCTTGCATCCACTGACCCAGTCTGCCCACTTAGAAGAGCAGCACTGTGGCATTTTTTAAGGCGCCTGGACATGGATGATGTCCCTAGGTTAGTGAGTACCTGCCCTCGCTTCATTACCTTGCTGCACAAATTGCACTGCACCTCCCGGGGATCATCCGCCTGCACCACCTTAAAATGCTTCCAGACCCATGATTTCTTAGCCCCTCCTGCCTTCTGGACCGCACCAGGTGACACACTCCTGGGAGAGGCAGGACATGGTGGCACTGATGACACAGCTTGTTGAGGGACAGTCATCACCTCAGCAGCACCAGATACAGAGACATCCTCCACAGAAATCTCCGCATCACTGTCCCCATCCACAAAGTGAGTGACAGAGGCTGTAGGACTCCCCATGCTGCTCCCACTCTGAGCAGCACTCTCCACATGCCCCCTATAGCTGCTGTGACTGCTTCTGTCCAGGGATCGGGCCCTGCCTCTAACCAGGTTCTCAACAATGGGGGAGTCGTGGGACAATGCTGGCCTCTGCTGGGATTCTTCATCCACTGAATCACCTGCTGCCACAGATGTCACCTCCACCACAGCCTCTTCTACTGCAAGGAGGTGACACCCAACCCCTTGGCCCTTAGTGCTGGGAGACCCAACATCACCAGGCCTTCGTATCTTGGAGCATGGGGATGTGCTTGGGCTGCTGCTTCTGCCCACTGATGGCACTCTGATGGCTTGGCCCTTGCCACGTGCCTCATTGGCTGCCTTACAGGCAGCAGAGTAGCCTCCCCCTCTCATAACTCCCTTACCCATTTGTACAAACCACACACAATTAATTATATTATTTTTTAATTTGTATCAAATATTATATGTATCTGTCTATACTACACTAAATTTAACTGCTATTTAACTATCTAATAACTATTATAAAACCACTAAATAATGGAATATAAAAAAAAACACTCTAAAACTAGATCAATATATCTCTATAAATTAAGCTAACTTAACTTTAATAGCTAACAATAATCCTACCTAACAACTACTATTATCTATCTATCTATCTACACACAATATTACATAGGGGTGGGGGGGGGGACACACAGACATCTCACAAGAACACAGGGAGGGGTACAGAAACTGAAATAAAACCTAAATTAATCTAATCCTACACTAATAAAACAAAAACCAGGGGAAGGGAATGAGGGATGGAATATGGAGGGAGAGGGATAGGGAAGGGAATGGATTCATTGGAGGGTAGGGAGATAGAAGACACGGAGATGTAAAAAATAAAAATAACTGCTAAATTCATCTAATATAATCTAACTAAACGATAATAGGGAGGTGAATTTGTTGGATAGGTGAAATGGGAGGAAGATTGGAAATGGATGAGGGAAGCAAACTGCTGGGAGTCAGGGAGCCTTCTGAAAACACTATTGACAGATCAGTGGCTGGCTCAGAAGGTGTTGGAAGGGGGGCAGGGCAAAGAGTTTTGTTACTTGCTGCTCCGCCTTACCACAAGGCCCGATTGACTCTGTGCAGTCTAGCCCCTGGCCAATCGCAGACTGTGAAGCCAGTATTTAGTTGAAAAGGAAAGATGATTGGGTAGGCTGGCTGCCACTCCAGGCCTCTCCACCCCCCCAGTAACAGGAAGTCTGCTCCACAGCTGCCTCCCCCTCCTGGGCCTTCAGTCACATTTTTCCCGCCTAAACTCAACCGAACGTGGCCGAACACAAATGAATTGTTCATTCGGTTTGTCATTCAGTTAGAGTTCTGTTCGGTTTGGAAGTTTGGTTCGGTCGCCCGAACAGGCCAAGTTCGGTCTGAACTCCGAACTTCCGAACCGCGTTCACCCATACCTAGAAATTACCCTTTGTGTGCAAAGGGGTGAAGAAAACAGCACAACTGCATGTAAAGGTAGGGCAGTCTCTGCACTGTACCCAGCAAAATGGTTACTGGGCAACCTCAGGACAAGGTGCTGAAAAAGTGCCTCCAAAGATACACAGGGAAATAAACCTGCGTGGGAGGTGTTTAGATGTTACCCCGTGCTATTGGAAATTATGCTGCTGCTATTCTAAGCAGCTGCCGCCAAGAAAAAATGTAGGTTTGGAGAAGCAGCATTGTAAAACCCTCTAGAGGGAGTTTTGCAATGCCACATCTTCAAACTTGTGCTTGTTCACGGCAGCTGCTGCTTAGAATGGGAGCAACATCACTTCCAGTAGTGCGAGGGAATAGAGGCGCTTTTTCAGTGCCTCATGTAAAAGTGGTCTTAGGGTGATTTCAGATGTGACGGGGTGAATATTCACCCCGCCACAACCACAGTCAAATGCGGGCCGTGTTTGATTGTGGTGAACGTCTGTTTGAAAAAAGAAAAAAAATAACAAAAAACAATCACGGAACGCATTTGCATTCACCATACTTCTGGACCGGAGGACGTGAGTGGGTACAGAAGTGTGGTGAAGGGTTCATCACGTCTGTTGACTCACCCTTCACCATAGTCGGGGTTCACTGTCCCGGTCCCGGGTGGGTGGTGCGGCCGGATAGGCTGAACTTCCTGCCTGTTGTGCTGGGGGGCGGGCCGACAGTGGCGCACAGGGGTTGGGGCTGTGAGGACACATGAAGCACCGCACGTCCCTGCCCCCTCAGCAGTGGGGTTACTCAACAGACGTTACGGTCACTGGAATTGACCGCGGGCCATGGTGTCTCATACCCCATGCGTGGGGGCGAAGGGGGGAACATCTGTTCACCCCCCCATCACCCCCGCCCGTGGTCCGAACCACACCACAGTCCGCGGTCAATTCTGGTGGCCGTAACGTCTGAAATCACTCTTAGTCATGTTAACAGCTTTTCTTCTTTAATGAAAATTTTTGAATGCTGAAATAGGGGACAAAGTCAGGGATGCTTCCACCATTCAAACAAAACAACATAGGGTATTTTCAGAAGTGATGTTACCATACTTAGCCACACTTAACCCCACTCCAGGGTCACAACCACAATCACTTCTGTTCGGTGGCTGCCAGTTGTTCTTCACACTTTGCCCTGAACTGTGGTAGCAGTTATCACCAGTTGTGAACTCAGAAAAATTGTGGGGAACAGCCGGTGTTAAGCGCTACCACGGTTTGGGGTAAAGTGTGCTAAGGTACACCATCATGTTGATTCTGAGTACCAGCCTACCTCGGGGTGGGGTGATGGCCATTACCCGGGTTGGGTCTAAGCATGGTAGCGTCACTTCTGAAAATACCCATTGAGAGAGAAATTCATTCCCTAAAGGCATGCTGTGCACTGCTGTCTCAAGGAGAGCAGGCTTGCAAATCTGGAAGATTACTTTTGTTGCACAACATCTGAAAAATAAACAAAACAATCAAACAAACAAATAATAAAAGACTGAGAAAAATGACCACACTGGCGGAGGGGGGATTTGTGATACAAAATGACATGTTTTCTTTCATCAAGTGCTGTGCATGGCCATTGTGACTTACCCTCCCATCAAGATTTCAGTTTGTCGGGATTCCAGAGAAACCATCATGTTGCCTGCCATCTTGCCCTCCAAGCCCTCTCCTGAAACCTTATTCTGTTTCCACTTGTGACTTTTACACTCTTCACAAACAAGTGATTTACAGCAACATCAGTGTTAGAAGTATCTGAACAACAATGCAATTCTGGAAAGACAATGCTAATGTTGTGGAGCACTCACTTCAAGTCCTTAGTCTATTTTTAAAAATGATGTATGGGCAAAATTGACACACATAATTAACCTAATTTGAGCAGTGTATGATAAATGTTATTATAGAACTCTGCTCTAAATTAAACAAAATTAAGTGCTGATAAAAATTTACAATCCCACAGTCCCCAAATGGGTTTGTGCTTTAATACAAGCTATCATGTAAAAGCCATTAGTTCAAAAATGAATGAATCTCATACTTCTTGCACTATTAATTTTCGTCCTTTAATTTTATCCTTCAGATATATAGTGCATATTATGCTTAATTAACTTTTTATTATAGTATTTAAATTGGCTGTTCTGTGTGTGATAAGCACACCTTGACAACTGTACAAATCGAATTTGACCTCCGTGGTCTCATTTCTGAAGGGCGTTGCATGCTTGATGCCAGTTATATCAAAGGGGGGAAACAAATAGTTTAGACTTCTAAAAATAAACATTTAAGGGGTTTCTGCTAAAGCAAAGGTTTCCAAACTGTGGCTCTTGACCCCAAGTCGAGTAACACCATCTGCAAGTGTGATCAAGAGACCTAACTAGTATTTGATGTTCTTTTGTCTTCTTGTCTTTCTTTTTATCTTGGGTGGTGGTATTATATTTAAGTCTCAAAACAGTGTCACACAAGCAAAGTGCACGTACACTCCTCACAATATCACACATTCAGAGAGATTGTGTGGTTGCTGAGTTGGTCCCAAGTGATAGAGATGGAGACAAAGTGGTTTGAATGATATGTTTTATTGGACTAATTGCTGTGGGTGATAAGGAACAAGCTTTCAGGCCACACAGGGTCCTTCTTGAGGCATGTAGCATAGTTTCTAACTGACTATGCTACATGCCTGAGGTAGAGCCCTGGGTGACACAAAAGCCGATCATTTTCCCCAACAGAAATTGGTCCAGTAAAAGATATCATTCCAACCACCTTGTCTCAGTCTCACACAAACACTAGGTATGGGCAAACAGAATGCGGTTCACATGTTTGGACGTTCGGTCATTTGGTTCGAAACCCAAGTTCAGGTTCGGTTGTTTGGTTCAGTGGAGTTCGGTTCGGCCGAACATTTGAAAATAGCACTTTGAAAATAGCACTATCGATCCTGATACTGATTTCATTTTTTCCCCCGGTATCGGTATAATTTGACCCTGAAACGACCCCTGATCACCACCCCTGGTGCCAGGAAGTCTGCTCCTCAGCTGCTTCCCCCTTCCAGTCATGTTTTTTCCACCTGAAGTCATGTTTTTCCTGTCCCTGAACTTACCCGAACATGACCGAACTGTTTGGCTGTGTTCAAGTTTGGTGCTGAAGTTCGGTTCGGCCGTCCAAACAGGCCGAGTTTGGTCCGAACTCTGAACATCCAAACCGCGTTTGCCCATCCCTAACAAGCACACTTGCACACACACAGAGCTCAGCCCCAGGACAGCTCTGCACTGACCTGTAGTAGAATGAAGACTATGGTAGCCCATAGGGGTGGGAATTTCGGTTCCCCCAATATCCAAAACTGCTGGTATTTTGCTGTACCAGCAGTTTCGGATTAACCCAGTAATCTGGGGTACCAGTATTGGTTCCCCGTGCCAGATTTTTTTACATTGTGGCCATTGAAATGAATGGCCACAGTGTTTAAAAAAACAAAACAAAAAAAACCCAACCCTACTCACTTTCCCTCCCCCATCCAGGTTGCATGGGTGGAAGGGGGTATGCCCCCTACCCACTCTTCACAGCCTGGATTTTTTTCAAAAAAAGTTTAACCCGAAGTCTGGCTGCTAGTGAGTGTTCTGTGCCGCTGCCCACACCGGCAGCATCCAGGGTGATCCCTGGGGTGGTTTAACACCCCCCCACCCCAGATATCGCCCTACCCCCACCCAGATCACCTTACTTGTTTTTTGGGCAGCGGCGGCAGCAGGAGGGCACGGGTCTTGGCAGCTTCAGTGCTAGTGGCTGGCTTCCCTTCGCCCTTCACTAGGCCTTCCGGGGAATTTACAGGTTTCCCCAGAAGGCCTAGTGATGTGCTGAAGGGAAGCCAGCCACTAGCGCTGAAGCCGCCCAGACCCGTGCTGTGCTACTGCTGCCATCGCTGCCCAGAGGACAAGTAAGGCAATCTGGGGGGGTAGGGGGATCCCTGGGGTTGGGGGTGTTAAACCACCCCCCCACCCCAGGGATTGCCTAGTACCTGCTGGTGGTATGGGCTCCGGGTCGCCACCACCAGCGCGGCAGTGGCCCGGAGCCCACACTAGCAACTGAACTTCGGGATAATTTAAAAAAAAAAAAAAAAAATCTAGACTGGGCAGGGGGGGGGGGGGGGGTCCTCCCCCTTCCACCCATGCAGCCTGGGAGGGGGAGGTATGGGTTTTTTTCCATTGATTTCAATGGGGAACTGTACCGGTATACCGGTTTTAATCCGGTAAACCAGGTTTTTGTAAAACAGTAACCAGTAAAACCGGTAACCGGTTTTTTTTTTTGCCCCAAGTCCCACCCCTAGTACTAGCCCATGAACCCAACAGTTTAGAATGGTACAAAATAATGACAATTGTGTTGATTTGAAATTCACTGATTTCAGTGATATTAGTTTTCACTGATACCTGTAGAAATATATTATTATTAGATTTTTGTTTTATCCTTTAGTTTGTGATTGTGGTATTTTGACATCTCAAATAAATTCAAATTTATGTCTTGAAATAACAAGAAATTTGTTGTTTTTTTAAGTTTCCAATGGCACTATATACTTTGGGAGTCCTTTTGGATTTCCTTTGCTACAATAGTGTTTTACACTTATCTGTAGGTAAGATTGGGTTGAAAAGTTCATGGAAATTGTTTTTCACAGCCATGGGCTCCAAATTATATACCCCTCCTCTTTATTATTTCTTCCTTTACAGTTTGTCAATTGTTCTATTTGTACAGAGTCAAGATATTTTATCAAGAGAATAGAGAAGCCCTGAGGAAGCTAATGTGAAATGTGTTGGCTTTGTTACATTTACTACATATTTAGCTTGGACTTTACATTTCTCGTCTCATGACTTACTGATTAGGGGTTTTAAATGTTCTGGTTCTATGTATGTTTGGTTTTTTTACTAGAGTTATTGTCATTACATTCCTTTATTGTTTCATTACATTTTGTCTCTTATACAAGATATTTTTTACAGACCTTTATTGGTACACTTGTATTTTTCGCCTAGGTCTATATACACCATTGGGGGAGGGGGGGGTCTTTGTGTTTGAAAAAACACACACCATTGTTAAATTAACAGAAATGAATGCAAATAATTCAGACTGGTCATTTTAAGATATTGATGGTATTATTTTTTATTTCCATTTCTATGGAAACACGACACCACCTCTTCACAGCTCCACATCATAGTTGAATGTGGTAAGCTTCCAAATGATGTGTGTGTGTGTGTGTGTGGTATACATTAAGCTGAATAAATGTAGTGTATCTGCCACTTGCCTGATGTCATTGTAGTTGTCTATTGCTCTTACCTTTCTCCATGGTGTCCACCTCACAGCATCAGAGCCATCACAAGCATTAAGCAGTTTGCTCAACTGGCTCAAAGGCTGCCACCTCTTGTAATTCTGTCCTGAGTCTCATGCATGTGGGGGGTCTCTTAAAACCTTCTAATGAGAATATTACTAAAAAGGGTTCCAGCACCCTCACATACCAGAAACCAAGAGGCAAAACAAAAAAACCACACATATGATCATCATTATTAATATTGTTGTTTCTTTGTTGTTGTTGTTTATCAATACTACTAATATGTATATAGCTAAAGCTTATTTATTATTAATTATTATTATTATTATTATTATTATTATTATTGCTCCAAGAATGGTCTAACTATTAATTTTAAGTCACAGTGAAAGAAGTTTCAAACCTCAATCTTGGAACATAAAGGGCAATGAGTTTGTACAAGTCAAATCCTTCGTGTATTTTGGTGTGATCTTTTGTAGCAATGGTCTTTGGGAAAAACATCGTCAATAATAGTACTTAAGGCTGCTGCCTGCTGCATATAAGGGGATTGTTAAGGCTAGCAGCTAAATCCAAAGTTGTTACACCCTCTACTATCCTTGGTATATTTAAAGCAAAGGTCTTGTCTCTGCTCACATATGGTGCAGAATGTTTTCCCCTGAGTATGTTCAAGGCCCTTGAAATTATTCAAAACAAATTTCTTAGGGGCCTCTTGAGAGTTCCCCAGGGCACTCCAGGGGCAGTTCTCAGAGCAGAGATAGGTATGCTCCCAGTTGCTTTCTCCGCTATGTCACTCCGTATTGGATACTGGGTTAAACCTTGTGCCCAGGAAAGAGATAACCCTGTCACGCAATGTCTCATGGAAGAACTTGAATATGATGGGGTGTTGAGCTACCCCTGGCTTTCGCAAGTTTTATCTACTCTGCCTAGATTGGGCCTATCATCCTCCTGTCTTTGGGGGAAATCTGTCGACCATCAAAAATCCCTAATATCCACTAAGATTAATGACATTGCTAGATAAAATGATATGGCCATTGTAGCTACATGGAAAGTGGTGCCCTGGTATCAGCATATTAAATCTTTCCATGAATTTGGCCCATACTTAGATGTGATAAAGGATCCAATTCTACGAAGGAATTTTACTTTATTACGAATTCAATTGTATGATTCAGCAATTCTCTTTGGGTATTACGCTAACCAGACTTATGACAATCGCAATTGCTTATGTGCACTGAACAAGGTGGAGGATTTACCTCATGTTCTATTTAGGTGCCCTCACTATGCAATTCTCAGGCAGGTTTGGCTTCAGCCATTGTGGGAGGCTGAAGACCATTTGTCAGTACCTCCAAAAATTAAATTTTTATTAACCACAACTGTAGATAAAGAGATGCTATCTGTAGCTTTATTTGCAACATTAGCTGCAAAGAGGAGGCAGGAGGTGGTCCAGAATACCTAGACTCATTATTATTATTATTATTTTATTGCTAGATTCTTTTGGTCACTGACTATTAATTTGTACAAATTATATAAGATTTTGTGAAGTTATTTTGCTGGATTGGAATATTCATGATTTGTTATTCTGATTAGAGTTTAAAATTATCCCTCTTGCCCTGGAGAAATGATTTGGTGTTTTTTTTATGCACCCTAAAAGGAAGTGTTTCATCTGTAGTTAGTGGGTTAGGGGTGACGATGGATTAGGATAGAGTTGGGGAGAAATTGTAATGTGGTGTTGGATCCCTTGGTTTGGAACTTTTTGCTGTATTTTACCATTTTTGTTTGCTGTTTATAAATATTTGATTTTGATTTCTAATATATTATTCTGGAGCATTCCTCCTATGCACTTCATTAGTTGGATGATGTTATCTTGTAATTTATTGTCTGGTCTATGTTTGTGCATTATTTTATTGTTTACTTGTTTATACTTCCATATTTTTGGGGGGCATGGTGAAAGCTAGTGCTTAATACATTATTATTTATTATTATTATTATTATTTTATTATTAACCACCACCACCATCACCACCACATAATTTTAAAGCTAGTTTTTATTTTCAGGGCCTCATTTTAGTACATTTATATTTGACAAAGCTGCAATATCCATTTGAAGTAAGGCATATGATATCTCTCTAGTCTTGAAGAGCACTGCAGTACAGAGGAGCTGAGTGATTTTTTCCAAGTGAGTATGTGGCAGATCTAAGGCCTTGTCTCTCCTCTCCCTTGTTCATTCTATAATGTAAGTCCCTTGGGACACATCCCCCACTGTGCTTTGCCTATCTTCAGCTCCACTGACACCTTATTTCTAGGGGTGTGCATTTTGTTTACATTATTATGAAGATGAAAACAAAAACATTTCTTTTCTTTTTTGATATTATAAGAACAAAAATGACTAATAATAATGAAAACAAAAATGAAAATGAATTTTTGTTTTTGAAATAATGGGAAAACACTGAAAAATGTAGTCCTAGCTATAATGTTCTGTTTCTTATTCAATACTGATGAAACATAGGGAGATTGTACCCGCAATGAAGGACATTATGTGTACCAATGTTTGAAAAGATTTGATAAAGGGGACCGATTTTTAGCAGCAATTGAATATGATTTTTATGAAAAGCTCCATACACATTCCTGGCTATACCTTAAATCTTTCATCCAGTTTACATGAAACCTGGAAATACTATGTCCCTCCACAAGTTTAACACTCCTGCCAAATTTCAGAAAGATTGGATAAAGTGTCCTGATGTTATAATCTATTAACTTGAAAATGCATTTCCGGCTGTAACATTTTTATGTTCCATCCTGTTTACAAGGAATTTGGCAAGGATGTATCCCACACCTTCTCGGTCATTTCTGCCAAAGTACAGGACAATTTGAAAATTTGACCCAATTTTATAAGCAATTGAAGTTGTCCCCTTGAAGACCATTATCCAGATAAATAGCAGGACATGCAATGCCAGTCAGAAGCAGGCACCTGGCATGACAGGGGGAAGATGCTGTAGGAGGAGAATTAGGAGCAATCCAACAGACTGACAGACACATTCACTGGCCAATTACTGCATGCTTACAGCTTTACAGGACCAATCGGTGGTGGCTTCGAGGTGGGCATAGGGGGCGGTCCTGAGACAGGCACAGAAGGGACATAATTTGGACTTTGGGGATAGCATCCCAGCAATCACGAGACATAGTTTACACACCCAGGCTGGCCAATTATCATTACAATCACATTCTGCAGCACTGTGACAGAGGACATAAGAGAATCTCTATTGACTGTTTCTGAAACAGATGCTTCCAACTTCCCAGTAACAAGTGCGGGAGAGAAGTTGGGATCATCACAGCACAGCATATGTTGTGCAGGCATATAAAATTGCAACCCTTTATCATATCTTTCTAATATTTGGTGAATATGATCCTGAAAGTGTGCGATATAGTCCTGCCAAATTTCATATACACTGTTTGAACTAAAAAGATGTTAGTCAGACATACATTTATCACTTAATTGCATATATTGCCAGAACCCTTTATCCAATGCTTTTGAAAATTGGTATAGATATTAAAAACGGAGAGGGG
Organism: Sphenodon punctatus; assembly: GCA_003113815.1. Taxonomy (NCBI): domain Eukaryota; kingdom Metazoa; phylum Chordata; class Lepidosauria; order Sphenodontia; family Sphenodontidae; genus Sphenodon; species Sphenodon punctatus. Next base: position 256,349 of record QEPC01015242.1, read on the forward strand.
AATAAAATTGCCATGTTTCATCCACATTATATGGGAGACAAAGAAGTTACAGTCAGGAATGTATATGTATCTTTTTGCAAAATAGCATAATTCAACTGCTTATAAAATCTGATTCGTTTATTTACCCTGAGGTAAATCAAAATATACTGAAAAACAAAAAGGTTACAGTCAAAAAGGTGTTTTCCACTGAAACCAATGGAAATAGAAAACAAAAGCAAAAATGAATATGAAAGTTTGATATTTATGAAAAAGAAAATGACATTTAAATAATGAAAACAAAAACAAAAACAAAAATGTACATGGGTCTCTGGTGCAAACCTCTACTTTTTTCCAGTGCTTATTCACTCACTACCTTCCTCTATCTTTAATGTACCCACCCTCTCTTCATAGTCTTCCCCTTTTGTATTGCTTTTGTTCTTAACTTCTGTTACTATGGTTCATTGATCACCCTTTTCTCTCCCCAGCCACCTCATCTCGTACATGATATATAGTTACAGTACTTTGCAGCCAGTGTCATCCACCTTGCCCATCTCTTTGACCACATGAAGCCCCTCCTCTTCTCTTTTCACTGGCTCCACCTTCCTGAACGAATCCTTCACAAGCTCCTAGTCTTCACCTATAAAGCTCTTCACAACGTTGCTCCCCCCCTACCTCTCTGAGCTAATTTCCCTCTGTACTCCAGTACATCGACTCTACTATTCCTCTGTCCCCTCTCACCATCCCATGCCTCCCCTGCTCCCCAAACCACTTTCGTCCCTCCTCCCTAGCTGCCCCCCATTCCTGGAACACCCTCCTGTCCATATCTGCCTCACCCCCTTCCTTCGTACCTTCAAATCCCTCCTCAAGACCCACCTCTTCCACTTTGCCCTCCCTTTGCCCTCCCTGACTCCTCGTTCCCATCACCTAACTCCTGCTGATACCCTTCATTCAGTACAATCTGTTATCTGAGGTCTGTGTACTTGTATCCTCACCACATGGACCAGTGAGCCATCATTCTCAATGTAACCAAGCCATGCACGTACACCTGGGAAGTCACATCTTCATGAATGTTACACCCCTTGTCTCTCCTTCTGTTCCCCTTCCTTTGCCCCCCCCATCTGTCAGATTGTAAGCCCTAGGGCAGGGACTGTGTCTATTCCATTACTTTATAAAGTGCCAGGTACATTGCTGGCACTATATAAATGCATGATGATTGATGATGAATATAATAATAATAATAATAATAATTTAAGAATTAATGTACTTTGTTCAAATCTTCAGTTTTGACTCCTACTTGCCTGAGGAGGGACCCTGTGAGGTTCGAAAACTTGCATATTTCCACCAACAATATTTTGTCCAATAAAAGATATCATTCAAACTACTTTGTCTCCACCTCTGTCACTCAGGACCAACACTTAAACCATACTACTTTTCAGAAAGACATAGATAAGCTGGAGAAGATCCAGAGGAGAAAACAAAAATAATAAGTGGTTTGGAATACAAGTCACTGAGGCATCCATTAGTAGGCTGAAAGGTCTGTCAAAGTCCGGAAAGTGAAGTACTGGATTTGATATCAGAACCAGCTTTAGTTGGGTGATTGCTGTCTTGGATTCCGGGTCCCACAGGAGTTTTTCAGGTGCCTTTTTTTTTTCTTCTTCAATCGTTCCATAAGGGAAAAGGTAAGGTCAGCACAGTTTGGGATGTATTTATGGTAATAGCTGACCAAACCAAGGGTTCTAGGTCTTCTTAAGTAGTAGGTCTCAGGCTATTCCATGTCACTAGGGATAGGTGAACGCGGTTTGGAATTTCGGAGTTCAGACCGAACTCGACCATTTTGGTCAACCGAGCCAAACTTGATTTTCAAACCGAACCGAATTTCCAAACTCGACTCTGTTCGCCCATCCCTAAAATATAATATTCAATTTAGTTTAATGGGGCTTGAATTTCCAAACTTTATTTGGAAGTTCAGAGTTTGGACCGAACTCGAATAGCTCAGTCGACCAAACCGAACTTCCGAACCGAACCGAATTTCCGAACTGAACTGAACCAAACCGAATTTCCGAAATTGGTTCTGTTCACCCATCCCTACATGTCACATCCATCTTGAATTCTCGAGGTTAGATTACCCCCTTCCAACTACATGTCCTAGAAACTTATTTTCAGTCTTTCCCAAATGACATTTCTTTGAGTTGGATGCTAGGCAGTCTGATCTTAACGTTTATAGTATGACTTGCAAGTGTATCAGGTGGTTCCCCCATGACTGAATATAGATAATTACATCATCTATATATACAGTTGCATACTGCTGATGGTCTGTAATACTGTATTAATCAGTCTTTGGAAAGTAGACGGGGCCCCATGAAGACTGATTGTCATCCTTCTGAACTGAAACAATCCATCCGGGGTGGTAAATTTCATGAGCAGTTTTGTTTCTTTGGAGTGGGATTTGTAAATAACTTTTGGTGAGTAGGAGTGTATAGTAGGCACAGCACCCATTTTCATTTTCTTTTCCAAAAACTCATTCATTTTCAGAGGTTTTTGTAAAGGACTCTACTATTTTCATCTTTTTTGTTCTTTTATATTATTAGAATCTTTTTTAAAAAAAAATTACTGTGTATCTTCAAAATGGCCAATGGGGCTGTTCTGTGCCTGCTCAGCCCTTTTATTAAATAGCACTGGCAGTATCAGCACCATTTTGGAAATGGGTGTACATGTGCAGAATGGCCCCGACTGTCATTTCACACATGTGCAGTGATTTTGTTTTATTTTATTTTTAATAAAATGAAATAAAAAATAAAAATGAAAACAAATAAAATCAAACAAATATTGTTTTCTTATTAATTTGTTTTTGTTACCTTAGTTACAAAACAAATTGGGCTTCATTTGTTTTTGTAATGAATAAAACAATACAAATTGTGCATCCCTGTTGGGGAGGTTTAACATAGACATATATTGTGCTAATCCCAGTCACTCAAGTAACTCTTCCACCCTTGGCATGGGGTACACATTAGGTCTCCACCAAATAGACCATCTGGGTACTTGGATTGGGTCATGAAGTTCCGAGTACCTGGACCAGGTACTCAGCCAAAACTCAGAACTTTTTCCGAGGACCTGGAATTAGGAACTCTGCACCTCAGAAATCTCCAGAACTCAGAAATTTAGAACTTGGAATCTCTCAAGAAGACAAACCCACAAAAGTGCAACTGTGTGCAGAAATCCAAAAAAAGCCAGCCCAGTAGACATAACACACAAAAGAAAGAAACCAGACATTCACACACACCCCACAAAAAAGCCTCCATTGTGTTTGCCTAGTGCCCACCTATGCAATGCAAGCCTCTCTCCCTACATAATATTATTTTAACCAGAAGAAAGTATATCTCCCCTGTGCCCCTGCTCAGTAGTCAGTCATATATTGGCAAAGTGGAACCCACAGAAAAAGTACAGTCACAGTGCCCAAAAAACCCACAGCAAAACTAAAGTGATCCCTCTCTGGTCTCTGTGGAGTCAATTTGACAACAACCAGTGCAAGCAGCAGAAGCAGCACCCACTTTAAACTTTAAATGCATTAGGCACTGGTGGCAAGGCAACCCCTGGCATTGCCCCTAGTATATGGACAACCCATGACCAGGGGAAGTGGAGGTAGGCAGATTCCTCTGGCCACCATGGTGCCAAGCAGTGCAAGAAAAGGCAACTGCTTATTTGTTTTTTAAAAAGTATTGCAGTGGTGTGGTATTGGTAACTTGAACATCCCAGGCCAGGGCAAGTGGAGCAAGACAGAGATCCCTCTGGCCTCCATGGTGCCAGGCAGCAGCAGTGTCGCACCCACTTATTTAAAAAATAAATAAATCATGGCATGGTGGAAACAAGTAACCCCCATCACCCAGCATTAACCCTATTGACAGGACAGGATAGGACAGGCACCACTACCCACCACAAGCCGATTACTTACAGATCAGCATACCCATTTGTTTTTTTTATTACATGGTGGTGGTGGTGTTTTTTGTGCTGGCTTTTGTTCTGTCTCTCTCACTCTGTTTTTCATCCTGCTGGCAGGTGCAGCAGGAGGGGGAAGTGCTGCATGTGTTGTTGTGCACCCTGATTGGCTAGGCAATTAAGAGGGTTGGGGAAGGAGGATGAGGTGGATGAGTTGTATTGCACATTGTGCACACCCTGATTGGCTAGGTAATTAAACAGCTTCGGCTGCTGCACATGGCAACACCTGCTGAGGTGCCAAGCTAGCACTGAAGAGTTCAGACGTTTCTGGAGTTTCCAACATTTTCCAAAGTTTCTGAAGTTTTCTAATGTCCTGGACTTCATTTTCCAAAGTCAAAAACTTTAGAAAGAGTGCCGAAGTGCCTCTGGATACCCGGATTGACTATTAAGAACTTCAAAATTTGGTCTGAGTTCCCGGAAGTACTATTCAGTTCAGCTCTAATATCTCCTCTTCCACCTTCTTGTTGACAAGGAAGAGGAGGTGGAGGGGTGTTGAAGCAGATGAGAAGGAACAGGAGAAGGAGATGGAGGAGAGGAATTTCAGAAAGGAGAATGAAGAGGCTCTAAAATTTCCTTCATGCCCTCGTCCTCTTCCACCACTTTTATGGACCGTTTCCTCTTTCTCCTCCCTTTATTGGAAACTGGATTTACTCTGCACCCAAAAAATTCAGAAGCAAAGTATTTCACATACCAAGCTGATGGTAACTAAGGCTGTTTGTCCACTTTACACAATCACGTGAGGTTTGTAATGTGTTCAGGCATCCTTTTACATGCAGCATTGAAATTAATGGGATTTTAATCACAGATGTCAGAGCTGGAAAATCCAGCTCTGAAAATCATGTGAGTTCTCTTTAATATTAGTTTGGAACATGTGCAAGCACTTTAATAAACATTAAAGAAAATCACAGTGAAATTTAAATGTTTATTGATTCACAAAAATGTCAATGCCAGCTATCCTCCCATTCGTTCTCCTTTCTTCCCACCTGTAATACAATGAAATCCTGAGGAGGGGACAATGGGTTAGCTTTTCCCTGCATTCATTGGCTTTGGAGGTGAGGGATCAGGCACAGGGACAGGGAGAAAGGGACTTGACTTGGGGGGGAGTGGGTCTTGCCAGTGGATCAGTGGGGTTGGGAGGAGCTGCCTCTTCCCGCCAAGGCAGCAGCAACGGACACAGCAGCAACAGCGAGAGAGGAGGAGTGAAAGTAATTAAATTACCCAGTAGATTGGGACACAGGCATGGATCCATTAAGTACAATAATAGATCCATCACAATTACATGACCAGGAAAGGGGGGGGGGGGGAATGCAAGAAATGAACATGGGCATACAATCCAACAGGAATCTCCTATTATTGCTGATTTCACATTCGTTTGTATCTAACGTGCAACTCAGCACATGGGCAAGCAACCTAAGACAGGTATTCTGTCTTTTCATCCCCAGAAATAGGGTTACTATCTGAATTTCCCTACAGAAAGGAGATATGTCTCTTCTAAGGTTATTTTTACACGGATCGGGGGTGGGGGTGGTGTCAGTGCGGTGGATGTAGGTGGGTGTGTGCCTGCTTACATGGGCTCACACACACCTACATCTACTGACACCCATCTACACATATGGAACTGCCTCCATTCTGTCGAAGGGCTCCGTGGGTGGAAAAAGTGTGGGTCGGTGTGCGGCGGGTGAAGGTGGGTGTGCAGTGGGAGAACGCACGCACAAACACTTGCCGCCTGTGGTGTTTACACGGGTGCATACCCATCCCCCCACCTACTGACAACCATTTACCCAGACTGCCCCCCCAGCGCACACCCACCCGAACACGAGCGGTGGGCGTCAGTCTGTGTAAAAGCGGCCTAAGAGGGATCTGATCACAGGTGCAGTTGAGAGGTATGAGAAGGTATGTCTTCTCCTCCAAAACATAAGCCTGATGGGGATAGTCCCCCTCACCCTTGCCACTTTGGGATGTGTTCTCTCTTAAAATGTAAATACCCTGGGCCTGGCTCTCAGAAAGAAAAGAGTTTGCAACTGAAGAGAGAAACACTAACAAAGGGTGAAAATAAACGTGACGGTAACCCACATTAGCACCCACCAGGTGGGTGTTGCCTGCCCATCTATTAGGTGTTTCCAAGTTGTTAGTAAGGGTGTGCAGAAGGCACATCATTTATTTTTATTTTCATTTGTACAACACCATCACCATCAAATTCTTCACTGTGGTTACACTAGGCACCACAAATACATAGAAAATAAAATCCACCAATGAACACTAGACAATTATATAAGCAAACATTGCAAAATATAAGCATAAGTTATCCCACAGGAATTGCCATTAGATAACATACACCAACACCTCACTCCTTAAGTTTCAGGCCAGTGTACAAAACCTCGCCACCCGAGCCGTTACAGATGCATCCGAGTCTTGCAGCAAAAATACCAGTGCCTGATGTTGACTACAGGCCCTCAATCCATAATGATAGGGGGTCAACCCCCTGCCCCGCCCCCAGCTCTCTCTATAGAGAACAATCAAAGAATATATGGGGTAATGACTCAACCGCAGGCTGCAAGCAACATTAACAGTGAGAACCTCTGAGAATAGGGTATCTTGGCAAACCTCTCCTCTGTCACAGCTGAGGGAAGTATGATACCAAACCATGTCAGGGTAAAGGCAGTTCTGCTCTCCCAGCTGGAGAGAGACAAAAGAGAAGCATCACCCCCAGACTGAAGTGGTAAATATTTATAAACCAATCAATCAATCCTTTTTGCATTTGTAAAAACACATTCTTTTTAAGAGCTTTTTGTAAAGGACTCAATCTTTTTTATTTTTTGTAATAATAATAATAATAATAATAATAATAAATCCATTAATTGCTGTGCATGCAAAAAATGGCTATTGGGGCTGATTTGGCAGCATTGGAGCCATTCATAAAAGGGCATGAATGCAGAAAATGGCCCTGGTGGCCATTTTGTACATAGACAGTGATTTTCTTTATTATTTATTTTATATATTTTTAATAAAATAAAACAACAAATAAAAATGAAAACGAATGAAATCAAATGAATGTCATTTGCTCATTTACTCGTTTTCTTACCTTAGTTATGAAAATGAATGGAGCTCCATTCATTTTCATCATTAATTAAAAGTTATGAAATTGTACACCCACGGATGTTAGTCTGCACCCCCCCACAGAGCCCCCACTTACCCTCCCACTCACAGTGTTACCCAGGAACACCGTGAACCCACCATGCGGTCCAGTGCGTGTTAATGCATGACCATGTGGCTGCATCTCATTAATTCAGTTGTGTGCAGCCTTGCCTGCATCTAGAGTCGCTTTCAGACCTCCCCCCATGCATATTCTGGCTGCCGTGGGGTGGGGTGGGGTGGGCGGGATACGTATACAGAATATGCACAGGGATTGGCCGGTCTGAAAACCACCTCCCCGACATGCACAGGGATGCAGAACTTGATTTCCTGCTCTGCATCCCTGCGCGTGTCTGCTGGCAAAGACACAAAGGGGTGGGGGGGGGGATTTCAGACCAGCCAATCCCCATGCATATCCTGGCTATGCATTCCCCCCCCCCCCATCCAGAATATACAGGGGGGAGAAGGTCTGAAATTGACCTAGGTCTACCAGCACCATAGAGTTCCACCTAGTACACTCTCTCAGCAGAGAGTTGGCTGCTAGAGTATAGAGTGATCATACTCTCTCAGCTGTGAGTGGAGAAAGCAAGCCAGGGATGCAGGAATGACCTTTTCCAGACAATCTGTGCCCACACTCCTCTCCCTGACTGGGAAAGGAACTGAGGGGCACGAGAGAGGGGTGAGGCTACTCCAGATGATCCACAGGGCTCCTGTGCTCCCGTGTGTTCATTCCTTTCCCAAAAAGAACACAGGAGCCCTATGGATCCTCCGGAGGAGCCTTGCCCTTTATCTCCCCTTGGTTCCTTTCTCAAACGGAGAAAGTAGTGTGGGCACGGATCCTCTGGAGAAGATCCTTCTGACACCCCCCTCACTCTCTCCTCTCTCAACTTCCTCTCAGCCAGAGGTGTAGCTAGGGTGGAATGGGTCCCTTTCCAAGACGTTGAGATGGACCCCCCACCTTCTGTCACCCTTGTCTCTTGGGACAGCTGGCCTGGGAGCGCTGTCCAGCTCACATGCATGTGAATTAACTTTAAAGGTGCTTTTGCCTTTCCTCAAAATGGAGGTTGTCTGTGCTCACTGCACCCTCAATAATGAGGCTCACTGCACCACCAATATGCTGCACCCCCAATATGCTGACGACACACAACTGTAGCTCTCTTTTTCAATGGACCCAGATCCTGCCATCTTGATACTTTCCCAGTGATTGGAGGCCGTGGCGGATTGGATGAGGCAGAGCAGACTGAGGCTGAACCCAGATAAGAGGGAGGTGATGGTTAGGCATGGTAAATCCGGTAAATCCAGAATCCAATAAATCCGGTCTGGTTACTGGATTCCGGGTACCGGATTTTTTTACATTGCAGCCATTTAAAAATGGATGCAATGTAAAAAGCCCCACCAAAAATGTTAAAAAAAAACAAAACCTCCCCAAGTCCAGGCTGCGCAGGTGGAAGGGGGG
>QEPC01015242.1:289066-315516 GCA_003113815.1 Sphenodon punctatus
GGCTGTGGAACTCCCTTCCGGAGGAAGCTCGCCTGGCCCCAAGCCTTTTAACATTTCGGCGGAACTGTAAGACCTGGCTGTTTGCCCAGGCCTTTGGGAGGGAGGGTGGGGGGGGTAGTTTTTAATCCCCCGCCCGTTTATTTATTTATTACTGTCCTTTTACCCTGTTTTATTGAGATGTTTTATATTTATATTTTAAATTGTTCTAAATTGTTTTTGAATGATGTTAGCCGCCCCGAGCTGCGTTGCAGGATGGGGCGGGATATAAATTTACAAAATAAATAAATATTATCCTTCAAGGACTTACCCTTTCAAGTCCTGAGTCTGCAAAGACGTACCCTTTTGGGACCCAGTCTGAACCTTTCATCTCCCGATCCTGCAAGTACTCATCTTTGGTCACCAATCTTGCAAGCTGTCCATGTCCTGGCTGCCCTAACAACTGTATGCACTGGAATGGAGGTTAAGGGGCAAAGGGGGGAAGGTTAATGGGTGGTGGTAATTTGCACAGTGATTATCTCAGAAATATAGAAAAAACACACCCTGAAGTAACGTGGTATCCTTGGAAATTCAGAAAGTGACAAATTAATGGTATGCTGTAAACAGTAAGTGGAAAGTAAGTAAATCAGGACAGGATATTGCATGAATCAAGATATCACATCAATATCAGGAAATGGTTGGGAAATCAATCCTGGTTCCTGATATGGCAAAATTTCTTGCAAGGAGCAATTTAGCTGCTCGTTTCAGCTTTAGTCATTAGGGTAAATTAAGAATGTTTCCTTTACCCCTAGTCCTCAGAAGACTTTCTAACTCCCTCCATCCCCAACATAGACTACTAATGTTCAGAGCACAGGTTAGGATCTGAAAAGTGGAGAAATCTGTAAAGGTATCATACATCATGCCATTTATACAGGCATCAGAAACAAAATAGGGGTTTTTATCCTTCTACCCTTCTTTATTATTATTTATATTTTCTTGTTGTCCTTTCCCTGTTTTATTTGTGAGATTTTTATAACTGTTTAAATGTTTTTAAAAGCTGTTGTTCTTTTAAAAAATTGTTAGCCGCCCCGAGCTGCTTGCAGGAGGGACGGGATATAAATATATTAAATAAATTTTTAAAATTTTAAATGCTAGGGATGTATGAACAGAGTTCGGGGCTTTGGCATTTGGGCCATTCGTGAACACCCCGAACCCAAACTGCCCCCCACCCGAACTGGCCGAACAAAGCTCAGGGTTTGAAACCATTCAGGCGGGGAGCGGGGGACAGAGGGAAACCCGGTTCGCCCTTCCCCTCTCCCCTGCAGGCTGTGGGTTCCCCCCACCCCCGAATGGGTTTGGTGAAACTGAACAGGTTCAGGACGAACAGCCCAAACCCGAGCAGTTTCGAGGGGGCCAAACCCCCAACGGTCCCAACACCCCTGTGTTCGCACATCCCTACAAAATGCCCCTTTGAGAATAACAGAATGGCATCAACTGAGAGACTGTAGTATCTTCAGATTTTTGGTGGAGTTGGAAGAGGGACTGATCCTCAAATCCCTCTTAAAGTCAGTGCAGATTTTACTGACAGATTACTTTGAGGATCAGCTTGTTTGAAACTAGAAAAGAAAGAGAAAGTATTTAAGATGGCTACTTTTATTGGACCAGCTTCTGATGCAGGTGACTGTGCAAGTGTTCAGACCAAGCAGAGACCTTCTTCAGGTACAAATGTTTCAGTTCTGTCTGGCCTGAAAGCTTGCACAACTCTTATGGATATTGTGTAACTACTGTGTCTCTTGTCTCTCTCATCCTTGACACCAGAACAGCAGCCCCACTTTAGAAGCTAAACAAGTCAGTTTCTTGTCCCTGGCCTTGCAAGAGCTTCTGTGATTTCCCTTGGCAGTTTCCTTGGGTTGCGGGACTGAAGTCACTGAAACTAATCTCATGATGCTTGATTGCTTTGGGTTAAATGGAGGAGATTTATTGCACTGTCACCTGATAACAGTGCCATTGAAGCTGATCATGGCTCTGCTTTTGCTTAGACTACAGAAAGCGAGCTGTTGGGAAAAAGGTATAATAGCAAGATACTAAATGTACATTCTTCAGAGGTTTCTGAGCTATGTTAATTTCACAGAGACTCCTACTAGATGGTTGCCCTCAAGCTAAAACTGTAAGGTGACACCTTATGAGTCACCTAGTCTGGGCTGGTCTGCAACAAATCTCTGGCCAAGGGCATTGTCAGTCATGCTTTTCGCCTTGGGGGAGACCATCATCTAAGGTGTCCTACAGGGGTTAGCATCGCAGAGAGGTCACAGCGAGGGATGACAGGCAGGTCATGACCTATGAATGAATGAATGAATGAATGAATACAATTTATTTATGACTAGCTTTTGCCATTGCCTCAAAAAATAATAATACACAAACAAAACATAAAGAATATAAAATACATAACAATAACATTTAAACTTCAATGGACATAAACAATTTACCATTTATCAAAAATTTGATACTGATACAGCATCCTAATTTCTATGCCAAATTGACATACTCTTATCTCTACTTTACACTCCGCCTGATTAGGATAATTAACAACAAATACCTTGCTCTTCTATGGGAATTGCTACAGCCGAACTTAATCCCTATTCAGAAAAATAATAATGGCCTCCTGGTTATCACTAGTTCAAGCTACCACAACTACAACATTTTTAACAACCCACTTCAACTTTAACCAATTTACCAGGATATCTAAGCATACAACCACATCCCCTTTAAGGTTCATATACCCTATTCTTAATGGAACATATGCCTTGCTCTTCTACGGGGGTTACTATGGTAGAGCTTGGCCCCTGCTAAGGAGAATAATATCCTCCGGTTTAATACTAATTCATGCCCCTAGAGCTACATTGCCCCATATACTCTAACTTTAACCAATTCACCATAATGTCCAAGTATATAGCCTTAACCCTTTCAAGTTTCACGTATCCTGATCTTATCCACCAATTGGATATAAATAGCCACCGCCTTACACTCAATCTCATCATGACCTATGATTTCACATTATCAAACTCTTCAGGAGCCCACATTCTAGCTCTGGTCCAGAATGGTTTGCATTTCCCAAGACTTTAAAACCCAAACTTCTTTAAAACTTTTCAATTTTACTTGATTGTACAGGAAACTGCAGATTTCACAGTGAGTCCTTCACACCCAGTTGAGTCACACTAGATTTTGATTCACCAGCCATTCCTCTGAGCCTGCCCTGGTGCTTTGCCCAGCCACATTAGACAAGGGGGCCTGGCCTGGCTCTCTTTCCAAGAGTGCTCCTTTGTATTGTCTGCATTAGGGCTCTCCGGTGTCCCTCTGCTAGCAGTTTAAGTGTCGGTGCAGTTCACTGTTCTGTGTGTGCTTCTCTTACTGGCCTGTACCTCATATACAAAGGAGAGGAGTCTGTAACAGCTTGTAGCTTGGGAGTCTGCCTGAGTGCAAACTGCTCTTGATCAATCCTTGTTTGTGGCCATATTGTAAGCCAGTCCCAGACACAAGTGTTTCTCCTCCCCACCTGCCTCCATGTCAATGAGGCTTGCGTGGATCAGGGTACACTCATCCCCAGGGACTGTCAACGATGGGAACCCTGCAAACAATACTGGTGAAAACAGACATAACAGTAGTCCGTGTGTTAGTCTGCATTAGCCTGGGAGTCATCTACTTGTTTGTTAAGTTGCCACCAGATGTTGTTTTTTATTATCGTTATTGTTATTGTTTATATAGTGCAAGCAATGTACCTGGTGCTTTACAAAGAATACGATAGACACGGTCCCTGCCTGAGAGCTTACAATCTAAAGACAGGGGGAGGGGAGACAGGGAAGGGGGAACAGAGTGAAAGACAAGGAATGCAACATTGATGAGGATGTGAGAGCTCAGGTACACGTTCTTGGCTTGATTGCAGTAAGTTGGGAGTTTGCAGATAACAGGTAGGGGATAATCCTGTGTGGGATGATTAGCAAGAGTTAGGAAAGGCGGAACGGAAGAGGTGGTTTTTGAGGAGGGACTTTAAGGGGTGGAGGGTGGGGGCCAGGCAGATGAGGGCAGGGAGGGAGTTCCAGGCATGCGAGGCAGCAAGGGATAAGAGATTAAGGTGATTGGGGGAGCAGGGCAGACATTGGAGGGAGAAGGAGGGGAGATGTTTACCCATGTCTGCCCCGGGTCAGGAAGCCACTGCTATGGGATGTGTCTTCTGGAGAAAGTTGGTGACACAAGCTGTTTTCACATGAGCGGGTCAGAGTCGCGCAACCTGCTCATATGATTTTTCAAAATCTCGCAAGGTGGGTTTAGACGTGATGATAAATGCAATCATGCTCATTAAAGGCAGTTGTGCATTATTTGCCGACCATGAATTAAATACCGCACACATCAAGGTATTTAATTCATTTAATGAGTAAGTGCCAGCATCATCAAAGGACCTCAGGTGGGACTACAAGGAGGTCAAAGACAATAACTTCAAGTCTGGAAATGACTGCCAAAGAATGCGATACATGGATCTCCTTAATACATTCCTCTGCATGTACAAGTCCATTGTGTTTCCACTACGGGTGGGACACCGGGGACAATACCGGATACCGGATGTACCAGTATCGGAGCTCCCTGGTACCGGATTTACCTGTACCGGCATACCGGATTTTTAACATTGGCCGCGGTACCAAATGTTTTACTTTGCAGCTATTGACTTCAATGGCCACAATGTAAAAAATCTGGTACCACGGCCAATGTTAAAAATCCAGTATGCTGGTACAGATAAATATCAGATTTATCGGATTAAGCCGATACACCCAAATACCGGCAATATCGGATCTCGGGAGAACCGGAATTCCCACCCCTAGTTTCCACAGATCACAGGCACTGGGTTCACTGAGGGCCACCATTGGGTGGACACTCACCCCCAACTGCTAGACCATGAAGCACTTGCTCATTTTGGAAGCATTCCCTTCCCCTCCAATCTGAGGAGACTGGCCCTGAGTGACACACCGCACTGTGTCTGGCCATGTCCTTGACCTCCAGCTAGCTTCCAACTCTAAGGATACTGTCACCATCCTTGGGACCCTCAGCACTAACTTCCTGGACTCAGAAAGTCATTACTTAGTCCTGAACCAAGCTAGCGGAGGGGGGGGGGCTGAGGAGATAGAACATCCAGAGCTCCTGGCTAATGCAGAGTCTGAAGGGAGTGGAAAGTGAATGCACCGAAAAGCGATGTGGGGTGAGGTGGGGGGGGCAGATGATGCATCCATTGGATTGGGCGGTCAGGTAATGCCAGTCACCAACATGGCATTCGTTCCTGACTATGTTCACAGGTGACCGGGACATAGAGAAGGAGCCCCAGGACACAGAGACACCGTCTGGAAATAATAGTCACAGCAAGCAGGTGGGAGAGCACAATGATGGACTGGTGGGGACTCACATGCTAAACAGGAAGGCATGGAGGGTGGGGGGTGACAGTGGATGCCATGGCAACAGGCACGATGGTTGTGGGCAAAACAGCAGACACAGAAGGCAGGAGTGAGGGAGTCCCAACCAGAGGCTGTCCTTTCTGTCGCACTACAGGTCTACTATCGGGAGTGCCATCTGCACTGGCAAGAGCATCCACAAGTGGCCAGTGGACCTGGGGACTGTTGGCATGGACACAGTGGCACAGGGAGGATCTGGTGCTGGAGCTGATGTAAGAGACTATGTGATGCCGGCCCACATGTTCAGATGGCCCATCATTCATTTTGTTTTAGTTTTCATTTTCATTTCCAAAAATCCATTTGTGGGGTTTTGCATAAGGACTCTACCATTTTTATTTATTTATTTTGTTTTATTTTATAATTATTATTATTTTTTTTAAAAATCACTGCATTCACAAAATGGTTGCAGGGGTCATTCTTCACATTCTTCTTTTCTAACATGGTGCTGGCACTATCAGTGCCATTTTGGAAAAGGGGGTGCATGTAAAGGGGGTGCATGTGGAGAATGGGCGTGGCAGCCTTTGTGCATGTGCAGTGATTTTTGTAGAAATGATTTTAATATACAAATAAAAAATAAAACCAAAAGTTAATACAATCCGATTAATGTCATTTGCTTATTGATTTATTTTTGTTACCTTAGTTATGAAAATGAATGTGGCTCCATTCATTTTTGTAGTTAACTAAATGCTACAAAATTGCACTCCCCTAATCTGGGACACCATACAGAGGCTGTCTGAGGAGCACCAGCATGTCCTGTGACAGTGCACCAGCCAGCGCAGGGACTTCACCACTGAGGGCCATAGGGAACGTCAGATGGAGAAGTGGCAATGGGTCTGAGACATGCAGAAAATACAGGACTTGCAAAGGCCCATAGAGAGGGATGGCCTTGTCCCTAGAGATGCAGCATGCCCTCCTGCACCGTGTAGCCACTGTAAGTGCTGCACCCTGGAGCTCCCACAACACTGCCCCCCAGATCTCAAACATGCAAGCAGGTCTCACCGTCAATCAGCCTTGTGGCCGGGGGGCCTGAGCATCCTAATTCCTGCACCCATCCAGGAACAACTGACCACACAGGCCCGACCCAGCACCAGCCACTCGGGAATCCTGCCAGCTGCTGTAGTGACCCATCCAGCAGCTGCGGAGTCCCAGGAGGGGGAGACAACCCCCCCTGGCTAGACTGGCCCCCAAAACACCATGGCCAGTTTTGAGAAGAAGAGGGAGATGAAAGGGCTGTACCAAATAGTATTTCCAGGTAGGGATGGGTGAACGTAGTTCGAATGTTCAGAGTTCGGCCCAAACTTGACCTGTTCGGACGACCAAACCGGAACCCGAATCCGAACACGAACCGACCAAACCAAACTTAATTCCGGACGCTGAAATGACCGAACAGTTTAGTCAGTTCGGATCACATTTGGGTGAGTTTGGGTGGCTAAAACAACAAAAATGTGGTGTCACTGGAAGGCCAAATGTGGCAGGGAAGGGGAGTCAGCTGAGGAGCAAACTTCCAGGCACCAGGGGTGAAGTAGCTTGGCGTAGCAGCCAGCCTGCCCAATCATCATCCCTTTTCACATCAGACCACTGACTTCGCAGTCTGTGATTGGCCATGGGCTAGGCTGCATGGAGCCAATGGGGATTACAGTGAGGCGGGCCCAGCAAGAAACAAAACTGATTGCCTCCCCCCTTCCCAAAACCTTCTGAGCTAGTCACTGTTCCTGAACAGCAGGTGTTTCAGAAGACTCCCTCTCTCCCAGCAGTTTTTGTTCCTTCTGATACCTAATCCATTGCCATCCTCCTCCTATTTCACCCATCCAACCCATCTACCTCCATATTCTCATTTATTTGGCTTAGTTTAGATAGATTTAGTTGTTATTTTTTGTTTTTATCTTTCCCTGTGTTCAATATTCCTTCCTCCCTCCTCCCTCCATTAAATCCTTTCCCTCTCCCATATATTCCATCCCTGATTCCCTTCCCCTATTTTTTTATTCATTTAGAGTAGAATTGTTATTAGATTGATTAGATTGATTTAGGTTTCATTTCAGTTTTGTACCCCTCCTTGTGTTGGTTGTGATTCCCCCCCATCCCATATATATATACAGAGAGAGAGAGAGAGAGAGAGAGAGAATATTAGATAAAACATTTAAATGAAAAAATAAAATAAAATACAATAAAATAAATATATAAAAACATTATTTTGGAGGGAGAAATGGAGAAGGGAAGGAGAGGCCAGTCTTCTGCCCATAGGGGAGGCAATGGGGCACCTGCCAGAGGTGGGAGGGGCCGTTTCAGGGGAGTGGCAGCAAGCAGCAGCAGTAGTCAGAGAAAGAGCACATCACCATCCCCCAAATTCAGCAGGCCTGCTTTAAGGCAACAGGATTCAGCATCTCAGAGGCGTCTCCTGGCAGTACCCTCCTCCACTGCCACGCAGGGCACTGGAAGGTCTGCAGGTCTTGAGGCTGGTTCTGTTTCTGATGTTCCTCCAGGGCCACAAATGTCCTCGCACAGAGAGCCAATTTTCCAAAGCATCAAGAAACAGCCACTCCAGCCCCATGACCCACTGCCAGTGTTCTGGGGCCAAGTTACAGGAAGGGAGGGTTGTGGCCATTGCCAATACCCAGAAGCTGCCTCTTTATCCCCAGAACCCACCATCATGGATCTGGGGCCATCTTTCCTCACACGGTGACAACGTCATTCCAATGCATCAAGAAACAGCCACTCTGGCCCCAGGACCTACTGTTAGAGTTCTGGGGCCATGTTATTGGCAGGGAGGGCTGTGGCCAATACCTAGAAGCTGCCACTCTAGACCCAGGATCCACCATCATGGGTCCTGGGCCATCATTCCTCACACAGAGGTGATGTCTTTCCACCACATCAAGAAACAGCCACTCCAGCCCCAGTACCTGCCATCAGGTTTCTGGGGGCAGGTTACAGGCAGGGAGGGCTGGGGCCAATATGTTTCTAGAAGCTTCCACTCTAGCCCCAAGGCTCACCATCATGGAACTGGGGCCATCATTCCTCACACAGAGGCATATCATTCCACCACATCAAGAAACAGCCACTCCAGCCCCATGACCCACTGCCAGGGTTCTGGGGCCAAGTTACAGGCAGGAAGGGCTGTGGTCAATACCTAGAAGCTGCCACCTTAGCCATAGGACCCACCATCATGGGTCTTGGGCTATCATTCCTCGCACAGAGATGATGTCATTCCACCGCATAAAGAATCAGCCACTCCAGCTCCAGGATCTGCCGTCAGGTTTCTGGGGGCAAGTTACAAGCAGCAAGGACTGTGGCCAATATGTATCTAGAAGCTGCCACTCTAGTCCCAGAACTCACCGTCATGGGTCTCGGTCCATCATTCCTCGCATAGAGGAGTGTCATTCCACCGCATCAAGAAACAGCCACTCCAGTCCCAGTACCCACCATCAGTGTTCTAGGGCCAAGTTAAAGGCAAGGAGGGCTGTGTCCAATATCCAGAAGCTGCCACTCTAGCCCCAGGACTCACTGTCATAGGTCTGGGGCCATCATTCCCCGCACAGAGAGCCTTTTTCCAAACATCTGAACCGAACCAAACAGGACTGAACCGAACAGCCAATCGAACTGGACCGAACTGAATGGCCGAACCCGAACCACGATCTGTTCGCCCATCCCTATTTTCAGGTACTTGGACCAAATTCCGAAGTTCCAAGTTATTGGTCCAGGTACTCGGAGACATTTTGGTACTCTTTTTGAAGCCCTGGACTTCGGAGACCTAAGTCTGAGGCATCAGAAAACCTCAGAACTTCGGAAACTTTGAAACACTTTAGAAAATTTTGGCACCAGTGACACCTGCGACAGTACATGTTGTTGCCATGTTCCGCAGCTGCAGCTGTTTAAGTGGCTAGCCAACCAGGGTGTTCAAAATGTGCACTACAACACATCTACCACATCCTCCCTCCCCCCTTAATTGACTAGCCAATCAGGGTGCACAACAACACATGGAGCCCTTTCTCTGGTCCCCTCTCCCCCATACCGTATATAAGAGGCTGCATTTCAGCAGTCTCTTTGTGGCATTGTAGGGACAAGGAAAGAGTGGAGAAGCTGAACTGCTGTGTTATATACATTATTATTATTATTATTATTAACAAACATTTATATAGCACCAGCAGTGTACCTGGCACTTTACAAAGTAATAAAATAGACACGGTCCCTGCCCCTAGGGCTTACAATCTGAGAGACAGGAGCTGGGGGAGAGACTTAGGAAGGGGAACAGAGGGAGAGACAAGGGGTCTAACATTCATGAAGATGCGAGGTCTCAAGTGCACGTACTTGGCTTGGTTACGATGAGAATGACAGCAGGCAGGTCCATGTTGCAAGGATAAGGGTAAACCGATCGTAGGTATAGGAATAGTGGCTCAGCAGGATAAAGAGTCAGACAGAGCAGAGCGAAAGAGGTGAGTTTTAAGGAGAGATTTGAAGGTATGAAGGGAGGGGGCAAGGCGGATGTGGACAGGGAGGGAGTTCCAGGCATGGGGGGCAGCAAGTGAGAAGGGACGAAGGCGCTTAGGGGAGCAGGGAAGGCGTGGAAGGGTGAGAGAAGGGACAGAGGAGGAGCGAAGTGCACGGGCTGGAGTATGGAGGGCGATAAGTGCAGAGAGGTAGGGGGGAGCAAGGTTGTGAAGAGCTTTATAGGTGAAGACTAGGAGCTTGTGCAGGATTCGTTCAGGAAGGGGAAGCCAGTGAAGCGAAGAGAGGAGGGGCTGCACATGGTCGAAGCGACTGGCGAGGTAGATGACCCTGGCAGCAGAGTTTTGGACAGAGATGAGGGGAGAGAGGGGAGACCAGGGAAGGCCAGTGAGAAGGAGGTTACAGTAATCGAGGCGAGAGATGACCAAAGCATGAACAAGAGTTTTGCAGATGAGACAGAGAGAAAAGGGCAAATCTTAGCAATGTTATGGAGGGAGAAGCGACAGGATTTAGCAACGGAGTCAATGTAGGGTTTAAAAGAAAGAAAATTTCTTTTAAAAATAGAAACATATTTACACATATTTACACACTCACACACACATACACACACATAGAGACATAGAACACACATACTTGGGGAGGGAATACATAGGGTGGGAATTGGGAGGGAATAGGGTGGGTGTATATAGTAGGGGTGGGACTACCGGATCATCCGGTATCCGATACTGCCGGTATTTGGTGCACCGGCAGTATCGGATTAAACCCGGTAATCCGGCCCATTTACTGGATTCCCCCATACTGGATTTTTTACATTGTGGCCATTCAAATGAATGGCCGCAATGTAAAAAAAACCCACCAAAAAACCCCCCACTTTACTTTCCCTCCCCAGTCCAGGCTGCGCGGGTGGAAGGGGGAACACCCTCCACCCACCCTGCCCAGCCTGGCTTTAAAAAAAATAATTCCCCTGAAGTTCCTGCTAGTGCGGGCTCCAGGTCGCCGCCGCACCAGCAGGTACAATCCCTGGGGTGAGGGGTGGTTTAACACACACCCCACCCCAGGGATCAGTTCACCCTAGTCCTACCTCCCCACCCAAGGATCGCCTACCTTGCGCTCCGGGCGGCGGTGGCAGCTGTCCGACTCCAGCGGCTTCAGCACTGGCTGTGGCTTCCAGCTTCAGCGCTACTAGGCCTTCTGGGGAAACCCGGAAGTTCACCAGAAGGCCTAGTAGCGCTGAAGCCAGCAGCCACAGCCAGCACTGAAGCCGCCGGAGTTGGACCACTGGACCGCCGCCGCCTGGAGCACAAGGTAGGCAATCCCTGGGTGGGGAGGTAGGGTGATCCCTGGGATGGGGGTGTGTTACACCACCCACCACCACAGGGATCACCCTAGTACCTGCTGGTGTGGGCTCCGGGTCACCGGTGGCGGCCCGGAGTCCACACTAGCAGGGACTTCAGGGGAATTTTTTTATTTTTAAAGCCAGGCTGGGCAGGGTGGGTGGGTGGTGCCCCCCCTTCCACCCGCACAGTCTGGGAGGGGGAGGCTGGAGGTTTTTTTGTTTTTTCCATTGATTTCAATTGGACAGTTCCCCGTTGAAATCAATGGAACAAATCCGGTACCAGTAAACTGGTACACAGATCCGGCAATCTGGTTTTTTAAAATCCGGTAACCGGTAAATCCGGTAGCCGGTATTTGCCCCGATGTCCCACCGCTAGTATATAGTTAGATAGATTTATAGTACTAGTACTTAGGATTAAGATATAGTTAAATAGGAATTTAGGATATATAATATTAGGCTTTGTAAAGACCTATTATATATACTTATAGTTCTAGTATATACTTATACTTTAGGGTACCATATAGTTGTAGTTATAGTAGGGCTGAAACTGGACTTCACTGTCTTACTGGTTCTCAATGAGAAGGGGGGTTTCCTGTCTCTTCTCATCGAGAATCTGCGAGAATTTGAGGGGGCCAGGCGGGGGTTGCAGGTGAGGGGGTGGCACAGGGGCCGGAGGTGATCAGGGGGCAAAGACAAGCCCCCTGAGCACCTCTGGCCCCTGACCAGCATCCCCACCTGAGGGGGAAGGGAAAGTGTGGCCTGGGACATATGCAGGAGTTTGGGGTTCTATCAGGGGTAGGAGAGGGGTGTACTTACCATCCGGGGGGGTCTGACTCCCCCCCCCCTCCCAATGCTCCATGCCATACTGGGCCCCTTCCCAGGTCTTCAGTTTAAAAGAAATCCCTCCACCAACCCCCCACACACAGCTGGAACAGCTGTGCACCATTTATGATGACCTCATGGACTACAGTTTGGGAATTACTGCTCTAATGTAACTTGGCTAACATCTAGGAGCCTATTCCCTGGCTGTTTTTGGTTATCCTGTCTGACCATCTGCCTAGTCACACCCCACGGTACAGCCGTGCCCACATCACCATATAAAGGACCAACTCTACCTGTAACACACAAACAGATGTGTTAAAAGTTGCGCAATATTTTGGTTGGGTTTTTTCCCCATTAAATCATAATCCTTCTATGATCTTTCAGCCAAAGCGACATTGGATCAGTGCAGGATAGGGGAACTGAGCGAATGGATGCTAATGAAATAGAAAAAGTTGCTGGGTTTCCGCAGCAAAGATTTATGTTGATTAAACTGACTCCTGCTTCTGAATGATGGTTCTCCTTCTATTCCGGGTGAATCCCCAGAGAGCTGAAGGCTGTGTTCAGTGCCGAAACTGTTATGAGTACTCAAGGAGAGTCAGGATCTCTGTATTGATAATACAGGGAGCCTGTCTTCCCTGCATAGATCACAGAATCTATGTTCAAATGGAGAGAATAAGCGTACAGGTTTCATTTTTGTTATTAGAGTAATGAAAACGAAAGAGGGGTCTTTTGTTTTGGTTATTGAATAATTAAAATAATAATGAAATAACGAAAGATAAAAGAAAAACACTGAAAAACACGTTTTTGGCTATAATGTTTTTGTTTTTATTCAATTTGGATGAAACATGGAGAGATTGTATCCCAAGCAGAGGGCATTATGCTTGTCAGATTTTCAGAAAGATTGGATATTAAGGGATCTGATTTTAATAGCAAATGAATGTTGTGATTTTAAGAAAAGTTGTAAACCAATTTCTGTAATGTCTTTGTCTTCTATCCAATTTGGACAAATCTTGGACAGATTAGACCTTCCATCAAGTTTACTAGGTCTGCCACATTTTAGATGGATTGGGTAATGGGCCCTGATGTTATAAGCAATTAACTTATAGATACATTTCTGGCTGTAACATCTTGTATTCCATCTGGTTTTCATGAATTTAGAAGGATTGTATCTCACACCTTCAGGATCATCTCTGCCAAATTTCAGAAATATTTGATAAAGTGTCTCAGTTTTGATAAAGATCCTTCAAGTGCTGACCCTTCCTGGGGTGTTCTCTGCAAGTTGATGGACATCGTCACACACCTGGAGTGCCCGCCCAGATGGAAGCCTGGGTCAAGCAGCAGAGATGGCAGATATCTCCTCTAGCCAACTGACTTGGCATTTCAATGACATTCACACCACTGGGACAGAGACGTGATTGGTCTCTCTTACTGCATGCTTCTAGTTTTCCAGGACCAATCTTGGGTGGCTCTGAAGTGGGTGCAGAAGGAATATAACTGGTACTTGAGACAGCAAGACAGAGGGGAGGGGGGAGAATAGCAGTAATCAGGAGACATGTTTCACACATTCATAATGGCCAATTGTCATAACAATCATATCTTGCAACACACAGAGAGTCCCTTATTGGCTTTTTCCTACGCAAATACTTCCAACTTCCCCATAACAAGTGTGGGTAAAGGGGAGGGTTTGGGGTTCTCACAGCACAGAATGAGGATATATGGTTGACATTTCTGAAATCCAATTGGCATCACAAACACATTTTGTAGTTCTACCACTGTGACAAACATAAGAGAATCCCTGGCATAGGCTCATTCTCTGCAGAAGTTGTGCAGGCTTATAAAATTGGAACCCTTTATCAAATAATTCTGAAATTTGGCTGAGATATTTATTAAGGTGTGAGGTATCATTTTCTATATTGTATCCAATCTGGATGGAATACAAAGATGTTACAGTCAGTAATTCATTTACATGTATATTGATTATAACATCAGAACCCATTAACCAATCATTCTGAAATTTGGCATAGTTAGTAACCCCTGGGTCAGGGCACAATCTCTACAAGCTTTGTCAAATTGGATAGAAGACAAAGAAGTTCCCTTCACCGCCAGAATGGCGGCGACGGGGTATTGTCCCGCCCCCTCCCCCTTTGGGAGGAGAAGCAGAGAAGCGAAGAGGCTGTGACGAACCGGTTTGCTATCCAGCACTTCTCATGATGTGAGGTTGACTGGCAACCATCTTGGAAGTGAGGGTCCCGTCCCCAGTAGAAGGGGCGGACCTCTGATCACCTCGTGTAGCGGCATTCTGAGCAGGCTTCTTCTGAGCGGCAATCCCACCCACCTCCCTCTAGCACTGTGGTTGTCAACCGGTTGCCATTAAGGGATCGAAGAGGAATTTTGGTGGGCAGCCTTCTTTGAAGGGTTGCATATTTTTGTCTCCTCAACAGTGCAAAGTATGCTAAAATAGTAATTATCAATTCGACAATTCTAATCTGGCTTAGGACGATATTTGTTTATTTGGATTCATATATGAGATTTGACCAATAAATAGGGTAATTCGAAGCTTACATAATGTTGATTCAGATGTCAAGGTGATTTGAATTGCAAAGGATAAAGTTTAAATGGGTAAAATTGTCACACTCAGCAGGGGTTCAGTATGCCATGATAGGTTTAATAGGTAGGTTTATAAGGTATTACGAGTCATCTCCTTAAGAGATGGGGAGATGATACACAGTCTAATTTAGGGCACGGCACACACTGTGATCATGTTTCCTGGGAGTGGTGTCTTAACAGGGTCGGCAGGGACATGCGCTGTCTTCGGACCTTGTGGAAACTTCACTCCTTAATCACGCCCATAGTTGAGCTGTCACCCCCCTTCGGCCTTGCCATGTCAGAGTAGGGGATATTAATGGTTCACGATGGTAATTGTTCAGGATACTGTCAACGGAGGGCGCATCCGGGCAGTACCAAAGTTAATAAGTTAGATTAGTGAGTTGGCATACTGGACCCAAATTGCATGGTGCAATTTCCCCACTACCCTTTGATAATTTGTTTGAATAAAGAGTGCAGCCAGTTTTAAACCAAAAGAAAGTCTCCATGTCTCATTGGGGTGCATCGACAAGTGAAAGTCATGTATGTGCACTCAGCTTTTCTTAAAATCACAAATTTCAATTGCTTATAAAATTGTATCCTTTCAGCCAAATGTTCAGAAATTCAATAGTCATAATGCCCTCCATTTGTGGTATAATGTCCCCAGGTTTAATATAAATTGAATACAAATCAAAAACACTTAAAGTCAAAAATATGTTTTCCATTGAAAGCAATGGAAATAAAAATGACAGGAATAACAAAAACAAAAGACTAATTAAAGAGAACAAAAGTGAATGAAATTTTAATAATGTAAACAAAATGAATAACAAAATAAAAGAAATTTCTGTGCACATCCCTAGAATGCGCGATCAGAGAGGATATGCATGTATTCATGATTAGTTGAAGAATCATACTTGAGGAGTGATCATCAGTGACTCATCATTAACAGGGCACAGTCACAGCCCTTATTTCAGCCTCCCATGATCCCCATGATCTGCCTCAGGGCAGGAAGTTGGATTAGATTATCCTGGAGGTACTTTCCAACTATTCACTACCATAATTCTGTGATTATATGTCTTTGAGTCATTTTGTCACCATTGCAGGAGGAGTTGCAGGGGGTAAAATAGACGAGGTGACTGTTTCTTGTGCCTCACACTCAAAATATGATTCAAAGGTGAAAATAAATAGTATGATCACCCTGTTTTCAAACTGTGGTTGAAACAAATAAAACAATAGCAACCCACAAGTTGGTTCCTAGTTGGTGTGCACTTCACGAGATAGAGGAGGACACCATGCAGGAAAAGGTAGGAACATGTATTGGTCCCAGTACACATATTTCTGCCATATAATGTGGGGGGGGGGAGTCACAGCCAGGGGGAGAAGCCTTTCCTAGCCATGACCGCCCTTTCATACCTACTGTTCTCCTTCCCCAGTGGGAAAGAAGAGGAGCATGGTCAAAGTCATCAAGAGGCACTTCCAGAGGATCTGTGTGACTCCTATGTTCCCTTTTCTGTTTAGGACAGGAACCAAAGGGAGTGCAGGAGGCATACAGATCCTCTAGAGAAGCTATGTGCCTCCCATGCTCCCCTCTCTCCTTCTCACTGCCTCGCTACTTGGGGAAGCAGCCAGGTGGCGGGAAGGCAGCATGACACTCTGCTCCCCTCCCCATTCAGATCCTTCAAGACGAAACTGAGTGGAATGGGACCAGATGGGGACAGCCCCTTGTGGGGGCTGTGGGTGTAAGCAACCCTCACCCAATGTCTGTTTAATGGGTTCTAACACCCACAAATGTGGGTGGGTGTACCACAACACTCATAATCACACATGGGGCTTTTGTCTAATTAGTTATCACCCTGTGAGTGTCCTTGACACACCCACATACCTGTGGGTTACAGAACCCAATAAACAAGCATGTAGGTGAAGGTCCAAGGACACTCATAGTTTGAAAGAAATGGGGACAAAACTCCTGTGCACAGAAGCTCCATCCAAGATTGACTTGCAGCCAGCATGTGGGAAGGAGAGAGAGAATCCATGGCTGTGAGCCCCGTTTGGCTTCTTCCCACGAGGAAAGTAGAGTGGGGATCTACAGGAGGTTTATGGCTGAGCAAGGAGCCTTCCCTGACTGTGACCCCTCCCACCAATAGATGCCTTGTACACGTGTAGAGCCAGGGCCTCACACTCTTTTGTGCCTTAGCCTGCATGGCGTCCTCCTTGATCTCAAGGAAGACATTGTGTGGGGAACACGGATCAGGACCACATGTTTCTGAATCATGTCCACCTAACAAATGACTCAATAGTCTCAAGGTTTGTAAAGGTTTGACCCAGTGTCCCAAAGTCTGGGACATCGGAAAAGTTCGGAATCTTCAGGAAACTTCATAAAACTTTGGTAACTTCGGAACTCTTCAGCGCCAGCTTGGTGCCTCAGCAGGTGTTGCCATGTGCAACAGCTACAGCCATTTAATTACCTAGCCAATCAGGGTGTGCACAATGTGCACAACAACCCAACAAAGAAAGTCCAAAGATAACATTATCAAGCAAATCAATTTGATCAATCAAGTTTAAACAAGCTTTTTTGGTCCGTGCATGGCCCCATGGGTGCAACCAGCCAGACCAGCAGCCATAACAAACACACACAAGAAACCAGAGAAACCCACAAAAGTGCAACTGACTGCAGAATAAAGATATTCAAAAATAACCCAACAGCAGTGCACCCACTATAAAATCATTATCCCAACCAAGCAGTGCACAAAAAAACACAACAGACTAGCAAGAGTGGTACATTTGCTCAAGAAAAATACAATAACTTTACAAAACAGTGCAACTGCATGGAGAACTCCCATCAAAAGCTGACCAGATTTATAACACCCACAAGAAGGAAACCAGACATTCACACACACACCACGGGTGCCCTCTTGGCATAGCATTGCTACTGCGGCACTGGTGGTAACTTGAACAGAACAGGCACTGATAAATTAAAAAGTCCCCCACCTATTTTCCCATGCATGATCACTCTAGTTTGGGGGGGTTTTCAGACGTTACGGGCAGCCGGTTCACCACAGTGGATTACCGGTGGGGGTGAACAGAACAACCACGCCCGGGGCAAATAAAAGCTCCAAACAGACATGATGGGACCAGGACACGGCTGGGAATCGGGTCGCCAGATCACGGCCCGGGGCAGCACAATAGACGTGACATCGATTCCCAGCCGTGGTCAAAACACCCAGAATCCACCGGGCAGGGGTGGGACACAGACATGGCCACCTGAGGGCAAACGAAGCCAACAGGCACAAAAGGGAGCGCCCATACAAGGGGAATGGGAAGGGAGGGGGGAGAGGGAGAAGAGTCAGACAGGTACCACACACAGCAGGCACACAGGCAGCGGAGGCACAGAGGAACACACAGCACGAGCACACGCCCGGGCACACACACACGCACGCACGCACACACACACAAAAAGGAAAGGAAGGGAAAGGGGACACGGGCGGCCAGACAATACACAAGGCACAATGGGAGCAAAGGGGGGGTGTCACGCCACAGTCCCGTGGCGTGCCTCGGCGGCGGGGGNACAAGCTCACCCTGCTGCAACTAGCAGATCTCCTTACGCCCTGGCTACAGCGACAGCGCACCTCCATGAGGACCCCCATCCCCATGGTCCAGCAGGTGGCCATAGGGGTCTGGACCCTGGCAACGCCCGACTCCTGCCAGTCCGTGTCCCAGCACTTCAGGGTAGGGCTCAGCACCGTAGCCTGTATCCTCTGGGATGTGTGCGAGGCTGTGGAGGGCATGCTCCTGGACAGAACAATACAGCTGGTCAACCAGGAGGCCGTGATGGTGGGATTCACGGCCGGAGGCTTCCCCAACTGCATGGGAGCCGTGGACGGCACCCACATCGAGATCCTCCGCCCCTCCGCAGGGGAGGCAGCAGAGTATGTGAACCGGCATGGGTACCACTCCCTGCAACTGCAGGCAGCTGTGGATCACTGGGGCTGGTTCATAGACATCTTCATGGGCAACTCCGGCCACAGTCAAGACACCAGGATCATGACCATCTCCCCCTTCTATGCCCGGATGTTCTGGGGGGATTTCGCTGACATGGGGATGACCTGGATCGAGGGGATACCGATGCCCCCCTGTATCCTGGGAGACCCTGCCTACCCCCTCACCCGATGGTTGATGAAGGACTACCCTGTTGCATGGACCTCTGCGGAGGTGCTATACAATACCCGCCTGTGCTCCAGCAGAACTGTTGTGGAGCGAGTCTTCGGGGCCCTCAAGCAGCACTGGAGGAGTCTTGCTGGGCACCTAAACTACACTGTGGAGACCTCCACCCTGGTGATCGGGGCCTTATGTGTGCTCCACAACATCTGCAAGACCGAGGGGGCAGTCCTGAATACCCCGAGCCCCACCGGGCCCCCGGTCCTGTGCCCCTGTATGTGAACGCCGAGAACCCCAGGGAGTACCGCTATGCTAAGCGCATCCAGGACGGCCTGGCGAGACATATCACCCGGGGGGCCCGGGTTTGAGGATCTCCCCTCCACGGCCCACCCCCTGGGGTTCCCAGTGTCGGCCCCTGCAGGGGTGCGCCCCCCCCGTCACCTACATATGGGCCCTGGAGGCATACTTGTGCATATACATTTATTTTACCCACGTGTACATGTGCACCTGACACCTCTCCCTCTGCCCCTGTAGTGCCCTGCCCGCTGTAGTGCCCCCCCTCACATCACCCTCCCCCTCCCTCCAAATCCTCCACATCCCCCTCATTTCCTGGGTTGGCCCCATGAGCGCCCAGTGTGGGCCATGGATCCCTGTGAGCTCCCCTCCCCCCCACTGTCTGTGTTCCCAGAAGTGTCCTGGGACTCCTCCTGGTCTGACAGGGTGGTGGTGGTTGGGAGGAGGGGGGATGGGACCCAGAGGCCCCCCCGTGGCGGCTTCACCCTCCAGAGGCCGGGGGGCACTGGGAGGCGGATGCACAGCCCCTGAGGGCACGGGGGCAGCTAGGGCAGCTGGCCAGGGGGTGGGGGTGCTGAGGGGCCTGGCATGGGGCCCTGGGCAGGCAGGGTGCCCGGGGGCGTGGCTGCCATCACATAAGCGCACATCGTCCCAGCGTGCAGGAGCAGGGAGGTCCCAATATCATGGGCCCTATCCAACTTTGCATAGTGCTCCTGCACCATGCCTGTGATGGCCTGCTCCAGCCTCGCAAGCACCTACACCTGCCTGCTGTGCTCCTGGCTCTCCCGCCTCCGCTCCAGGTGCACCTCGCCCTGAAGCCTCATGTCCCTCACCTCTGCCCACTCCAGGGACCGCTCGATGGCCGCCTCCATCCAGTCCACGGCCGCTATCATCCTCTCCCCCTGTTCCGCCGAGGTCCAGACTATCTCCTCTGCCTGGTCCTCCCTCCTCCTGCGGACCCATGCCCAGTGGTCCCTCATGCGCTGCGATGGGTCCATGGGCCCTGGGGACGTTGGCTGCTGGAGTTGCCCTGTGGGAACGGGAGGGTGACTCTGATCCTGCCCCAGGCCCCTGCCCCCTGACCATGATGGGGTAGGGGCCCCGCGGGCCCCTGGGTGTTTTGCCTGGCCCCTCCAACTGTCTGGGGACCCCCTCTCTGCACCCCGGAGTGCCTTCCCTACCGGAATGCCTCCTCACCTGGTTCCTGCACCTGCTGGTGGGTCTCCTAGGTGGCTGCCTGCTCAGTTGCCTGCATCTGGTCCCAGGGTGTCCCATGGCCTGCAGGTGAGGAGGGGGGGTTGTGGGTCTAGGGGTGTGCAGTTGGGCAACCTGGGGTTGGGCCCCCCTCCGGCTGGGACTCGGACTTGGGCTGGCCCTGGCCCACCCATCCCCCCCTTGGCCCCTGCCCCCATGGGCCTGGTTCCTTCCCCCATTCATGTCACCCCCTTACCTTCAATGTCTGTCTCACATCCTTCTGAGGCCGGCCCCTCAGTGTAGGAGTGCTCCCCCATGGACCACTGGCTGAGGGTGATGAGGGTGCCGGCTTCAGACTATGCTTGCCCAGCCTGGTGGTGGGTGCTCTCCGGGCTGCTGTCCGGGGGGGCCCTGCAGGTGCCGGGGGTCCAGGGGATTTCCTCCTGTGGGTCTGGGGCCCTGGAGCTCATGTCTGCCAGGGGGGGCAGTGAGGGGAGGGGGTACTTTGACCCGTTCCCTGCCCTGGACCACAGCACTCCCAACAAGCCGTAGGGCAACTATGGACCCCTTCTTATGCAGGATGCGGTCCAGGGCATCGTAGAATGTGGCGGTCCGGGCTCCGTGTCCAGACCACCTATTGTTGTCCCGAATGGCCTTGTACCCCCTCTTCAGCTCTTTGGCCTTTGAGCGGCACTGTGCCACTGTGCACTGATGCCCCACTGCCTCCATGTCCCACACTATGTCCTGGTAGACATGCTCATTGCGCTTATTGAGCGTGAGCTCCAGCTGGTACTCCAGGGTCCCCCATATCCTAATGAAGTCCCGGGTCTCCTGGAGTGCCCACTGGCCCCCTCTGTGGTACGCCTTCCTCCCTCTTTTCCACTGTGGTTCGTCCTCTTCCGCCTCCCTCCTTGCTCCATCCCGCTACACTTCCCCTGCTGCAGATTACCGTTTAAATCTCCCTCCGGTGGTTGTGTTGTTGCTGGTTGCCTGGAAGCAATGCTGCATGCATTGTCCACAGCTGGGGATCATTGTCTTTGATTCCGCCCAGGGATTGTCGTCCAGACGTTACTTTTTACTACTACAAGTCTGGTAAATATGTAATGCAAAAGTTCCACATGTATGTAATGTTACAATTGAGAATTGTAAAACTCAAATTAGGGTTGTGAAACATCACCAAGCTACAGGAAATGCAAAGAGATACCAAAAATGTGTATTTGGGAACACTTGCCAGACGGAACCCTATGGAGATGGAGATGGACCTTTATGTTTGCCTGGGTTGCCTACGTGTCACATTTCAGGTGGGAACAGAGACAAAGAAGGAGGAAGACTACTTAAAGAGTTCTCTCTCCCAGAGCCATCTTGAGCATCTGCATACGAAAGCCTGCCAGCAGCAAGGCTGGAGAAACCATGAACAGAGAGGCATGATTTTGCTCTCTACCAACTAAGAAACCAGTGCCCAGTCGTTTACACCAAAGGACTGAGAGAAAGGACTGTCTAGCTGGACCTTTGTAGAGTAAGATGCTGATTTAGGAACTCAACCAGTATAGATCAGGAATGTGTTATATTTACCTTTGATTTCTAGTAACCACTCTGTGTCAACTATCTTGCTTATGTAATCAATAAACTAACTTCTAATCTTTATGAAGAAGTGTCTGTGTCTAACATTGGAACACAAGTGAACAACAAGAGAACTCAAGCTCTTGCGAACCCAGAGAGTAAAGAGTCTGCAAATGGGAAGGATCGGGCCCTTGAGTGACAAAGGAGTTTCAATGCGGCAGACTTGAATTAACCAGAGAGAGAAACTAATTCAAGAGGGCTGTGCGGAAGGAAAACTGAGTCACTCAAACCCGACAAAGTAGGGGTTTGGACCTCCAACCCGTGACATCCCAGCAGCAAACCAGTAAGGAAACCAGACATTCACACCCCCACGGGAACCCTCTTGGTCTGTGGCACTGGTAACTTGAGCAGAACCAGGCAAGGGGAAGTGGAGCCAGGCAGAGAGATTCCTCTGGCCTCATGGTGCTAAGTGCCAACCAAGCAGCAGGCAGAACTAGAAGCAATATGGCACATTTATTATTATTATTATTATTATTATTATTATTATTAATTAAACTGCAAAGTAAGCATAACCCACATTCCCCAGCATTGGCCCTATTGGCAGATCATGCCATGCCATGCCATGCCACGCCAGGACAGGACAGGACAGGACAGGACAGGCACCCCTTCCCCCACCAGCCGATTACTTACAGATCCAGAAATACTGTAGCACAAAACCAAGTTCACCAAAGAAAATGGACAAAATGGCTGCAGCGACTTTTATTTTGCCCTGCCAGTCAATCAAAAGCTTGCCAACTGGCTTGGTCAGACAATCAGAACTTGCCATCTGGTTTACCATCACTCAACTGTCTCCTCCAATAGCCCCCTCCAACCAAATATGGCACTAAGTTTCATTTCTAGAAGAAGCTCAACTGTCCACAAGCCCTTGAAGTGTGCAGCAGTTTCTGAAGTTTTCCAAATTTTTCTGAATAATGGCTTTGTTATTAAGAACCGTTGGTCAGTTCTTGTTGTATTCTATATTGCAACAAAAAAAAAAAAAAGTTATATAAAAAGAATAAAAGAAAAAAAACACATTCTCCTGGTAAACTGCTTTGCTCCAGGCAGCTGTGGTCACTTGGTTTCCATGGCAGTCTGTCATGTGTATAGCTGCAGCTACTTTAGGCTGCCTCAGGGCAGTATTTGTGCGAAGAACGCATCTAGGAACTGCTTCAGGGCAGTTTGTGTGTGAACAATGCATCTGGAACTTACTTGTGGACTTGTAAACCCAGAAGATTGAAAGACCAACTCCCTCTGACGGTAAAGGAACGCTCTAGTATACTCCAGGTTAAAGAGAAACAGGTGCATTCAGCGTTGAAAGATGCTGACCCTTTTCTATAAGCTACAGGTTAGAGGACCTTAGCACTAGAATAAGGAGATATACTCTACAATACTCTTTAGTAAATACCTTTGGCTGTACTAAAACCCAAGCAAATTCACAACAGGGCAAATGGAAGAGATATTAAATTAACTGTTAGCCATTAATACATAAATACCGGTATCCAAACATTAAGGGTGCAGTCCAACACCAGACTTATGCCGGTGGCAGGTACAGCTCCAAGGTGGGCAGCGTGAGCTCAGTTGCACAGGTGCATCGTGCGTGCAGCAGACCGTCTCAGAAGGGGCTTGCCAATACCCCGCACAGCTTGCTGCACTGGCAGTGAACGCGTTTACCTGAGTACTGGTGTCGTCAAAGTGCCTCATATTGGCATGGTTTATCAGGGTTTAGGATTGCACCCAAAGTAGATATAAAAAATTAAATATTCATGTTCCTTTGGAATAATGGGCTAACTGGGAGAGAAAGCCTGACAAAATCAAAACTTATTTAAGAGGGTAAACATTATCTTCTTTTTGTTGAAGGTTGACAACTCACAGGTAACATAGAAGATTTGATAGACCCTTTTAAAAGAGGGCTCAAGTTTAAGTCAGATATGCGAGCACCAATGATAGCAATAGCCTAAGGACACGTCTCTCCTTTACTAAAGGTTCCCTTGGTTCCGGTGGATACTGAAACCAAAACATTAGGTACACATGTTAAACCTGTTCAGTTTTTTTTGTTTCTGGCAATAGAATTTACCAAGTTGAGAAGACATAAATATATATGTATTCATCTATTTATATATGAATACATATAAATATATATAAATATATATTCCTTGGTAAATCTTTACCAGACAATTAGACTATTGTAAAGGTACTTCTGGGTACTTCTGAGTACCCAGAAGTACTATTTGGTTCAGCCCTAATTAATATGCCATTAATCACTGTAAGATTGCCAAGGAAAACCGGAAAAAATAATAAATGAGACAAAGCCTGATAATTGAAGTCTTAAGAACGCGCTGCTCCAAAGCCCCGTGTCTCCAGCCGCCGCCGGCAACGGGGAGAACGTCACTTCTGGCAGCTTTGCTTTAATGCGGCATTCAGGAGGCGCTTCAGTGCTACTCGTTTAAAAGTGGTGTTAAAAGGAAAACCTCTTCTTCCTTTAGCAAATGGAGTAATGTCCTTCTGTAGATATTGTTTATATGAAACGCATAAACTGATTTTATCATAATCAGAAACAATTTAGGTATTGCATCAATCTGTCTCTTAAAATAAAGGGAAAGAGGTTCTACTCAGCCTTGTTTGAGCTGTGTTATTCAGTTGGAAGCTTGGGAATGTTACATTGGAGTTTTAAGTATCAGGGCCGACCTTACAATTTGTGGGGCCCAGGGCAGGGGAGAAATGTGGTGCCTTTTTCCAGCCGGTGGGCACTCCCTGGCTTGGTCTGTGGGCAGCACACTACCTGGACCTGGGCTCAGGGATGGGCAGAGAGGCACTCCCCTCCTCCCATCCCCAAACCCAGCTATTTCGGGGTCACTTACCAGATCCATCACCACCACTGCCAGCCTGGGCCCCACGCTGGGCCCACTCGCTGGCTCTCTGGTTTGGGATGAGGTGAGCACTGCATCAGCAGATTGAATCTTCCGCCGTGCCACCCGCTGCCACCAGAAGTTGCCAGGGAGTGTGGGAGAGGCGAGGTCTCTGCCTCTGCCTCTCCCTCACACCCGCTGGCCCCCTCCACTTCCTGTCAGTCTCGGCCAGGGGGAATAAGGGAGAGGCAGAGGACCCACTTCTCTCACATTCCCCTTGACCGAGACACTGACAGGCAGCGGATGGGGTCATTCATGGAGTGAGGGAGAGGCGAAGCCTCTGCCTCTCCCTCACTCCCACTAGCCCCATCCACTGCCTGTCTCGGACTCAGCCAGGGAGTCAGAGGAAGCCTCTCCCGGCCTCACTCCTTGGCTGAGACTCAGGGAGGATCCAAGCATGCCCCCCCAGGAGCAGGAGTCCCCTGAGCCGGCAGTAAGGCTGGCCCTGTTAAGTGTTCATTCTCTGTCTCTGTTTCTTGAGGTATTCCTGAGCTTCTTCTCAATATAATATTCTAGTTCAGCTTCATCATTGAAAAATCACCTTTTACTATGGTCAAAAAAAGAAAATCTAGTCAGGTAGAGGATTTTGGCATTTACTGCTCTTTTGTTAAAGTTCTCCGTTTGCCGCCTCCATGCTTTCCTTTTTTGAACCATCCAGAACATCAAGTTGGTAAATATTGACATCATACTGGAGGTCTGGCGAGACTCTTGTAGCCTGGAGTACTGCTTCTTTGTCTTGAAAGCCTAAATAGCGTACTATGATAGCCAAAGGAGGTTTGGGATCCTTGGGCCAAGGGCACAGGGGCCAATCTGCCCTTTCTAGTTCAATATTATGGAGTGCCTGGTTTTCAGGGAAGGCCACTTCCAAAATATTTAAGATCATTTCTCTCACCCCCACCAGTTTCAGAAACTTCATCCACCCCTAGGATTTTTAAATTATTGCAGTGCAACTTATTTTCAAGGTCTTCCAGTTTATTTCTCAGAGAGCTTACCAAGTCTCCTGACTTGGAGATCCAGTTGTCCTTTGTGTTCTCCTGATCTTCGTGATCACTGACCCATTGCTCCAGTGAGTCTATTAACTTTGTAATGCCATCAAAAATCTCATTCAGGTCAGTTAAATTAGCATTATTTTTATTCATCCCTTCTTTAGTAGAGTATATTTCCTCTTTTATTAATTTAAAAATGCTCATGACCTGTTGCATTAATTTAGAGTCTCGGGGCTCTTATTTAGGGATGGGCGAACGCGGTTCGGAAGTTCGGAGTTCAGCTTGAACTTGGCCTGTTCAGATGACCGAACCCGAACGCGAACATACCAAAGAAACCGAACACCGAATGGCAAAATGGCCAAACAGTTTGGTCTGTTTGGATCGCATTTGGATGGGTTCGGGTGGCAAAAAAAGGTTCACTGGAAGGTCAAATATGACAGGGAGGTGTAGTCAATCACTGAGGAGCAGACTTCCAGGCACCAGGGATGGAGAGGCTTGCAAGAAATGAAACTAATTATCTGCCTCCCCCCTTCCCAACACCTTCTGAGCTAGTCACTGTTTCTGAACAGCAGGCGTTGAGTAGGATTTTTAGATTGCTTTAAGTTTCATTTCATTTTTGTAATGAAATGAAACTTAAACCATAAACTGAAACCTTGTGTTATGCACT